>PVIU01000094.1:0-147503 GCA_004026605.1 Ondatra zibethicus | reverse complement strand
GGTAATAACGCATGCTCTTTCTCCCATCAGACCATCCTCTGCCACAACTTGACCAGCACATCAGGCTCTGGCCAGGCAGTGTGCAGATATCTTGAAGAATCTGTTTCTAGGAAGGCAGAGGTGAAGCTCAAATGAAAAATAATTTCAACACGTCATCCTCCACAGGCCACGGAGCTCCCTCGGGGACGCTGGGTAGGCCCAGGGGCTGGGGGAGCCTGAGTTGGCTTTGTTGCTAGAGCGATTCAGCCCTGTCTCGTATTTTAAGAACAGCGGGAATGTAATATCAGCTGAAAGGCGGTTTCTGTGTGCTATTTAACTAAATGGCTCTGCAGCTGGAGAGAGCCATGGGCAGACGTGTTATGATTCAAAGGTTCCCAATTACAATGATCCTCTTTTATTGTATAAAAACAGCAACAGAGCCACTCTCCACCCCCGCCCCCATGCTTGCTCCCTCCACTCCTGTGCCTCATTGGCTGTCAAAGCCGGGCCTTATCCTCCAGGCCCCAGTTACTCTTCAGGTCCCAACTTTGCAGAGTTTGACTCAGTGGGATTCTTTCTGTCCAGGTCAAGGGGAGAGTCCAGTGGCCCTGGAGAGCATCTGACAGACGCCGTAGGATGTAGGGTGGCAGGACTCTACAGATTATGGGTGAAGATTTAGAAGCCCAGTTCTGACCATATTCATATACGTATCCATATGCATGCACACACACAGGTTCACATGGTGGCCCATCCCCTAAACCTGGGCAGTAGAAAAGCAACCAGATAGATCGCCCCACAGTGTGTCTAAACCAAACCTTCTCTCCACACTCCCCTACAGGCTGGCCAGGAGCTTTTCTGTCCACACGCTTGAAAACCCAAGAAACAAACTGATCAGAGGAAGCAACCTGACTCTCCTCCCTCCCCTCTGTGTTCCTGAGTCAGGGCTTCGGCACCTTGAGTTTTGCTTTCCTGTCTTTGCAGGGGACCATACACAGCTCTCCATCCACCCCTCCTGCTTGCACTACGTGGCAGAAGAAAGGGGAAGCGTTCAGCCTGGTGTCTGGCACACAGTAGCCACTGCCATTCTTCGGATGAACTGATTTGTGGGCTTGTGGTGTGTCTGGGTGAGAGGGTAGCTCTGCATTTGTTCGGTTTCACAAGGCAGAGCTAACAAAGCCGGGGGAGTAGAGTTGGCCCACCGAGGACTGTTTTTCTCGTACCTTTCTGCAATACCGGTTTGAAACTGTCACCTGTGTGCAGCTGGCACATGCACACACACACGCATGCATTCATGCATGCTGACTGCTCTTTAACTTAGACTTCTTAGGCCCCCTCCACATTCTGCAGATGTTTTAGAGCTCAGCAGCTGCAGCTGCAGCTGCAGGCATTCGAGCAGACCAAAGAGAACTTGTGCCCAGGACCTTCTGTGCATAACACCCAGCCAGGCCAGGCCACACTATCAACAACTTCTGTCCTTCACGTGGGTCCCAAGGCCCCAACAGAATGGAATCCCCCCCACCCCGCCCAGCCAAAGAAGGAGCTGACTCTATGCTCCTTCTTTTATGTATGCCCCAGGGATACAAAAATCAGTTCCTCATACTGAATGGCAAACAGTTCCCTGTGGTTCCCTACACAAGATAAATGCAATGTAGGCCTGTAACGCTTCCATCCCACACCAAGTCCGTGCACCCCAAAGGCAGACCGCAAGTCTCTTTCTTCAAAGTTACCACTTGGGCCACATTCCATTACTATCAAACTGCCTATGGATCAATATTACACAGATTTCATTCACTGCCGGTTGCTTTCTGCGTTAAATGCTATTGCTGTGAAGCACTGTTGTGACTAGATTTAATCTCCAGGAACATTCTCGTACTAGCAAGTAGAGCATGTGGCGGGGACCAAAAGGGGTATAAGTTGAGGCTTTTAGTAGGTAAACTGTCCTTCCTGGGGGCACAGAGTGGCTGGCTCTGGGCCTGTCCTCTGTTTCTTGGGGGAAATTTGGGGGGATATGGAGGTAGTGCTGTCAGGATAGCTTTGCTCCTTGGGGGTCTCTCTCACACACACCACTGTCAATCAACCTCTCTTAAATGCATGACTACAAGCACAGAACAGGAAACAGCTTGTAGGAGGATGTTCTTAATATCACAACCTGTTCAACGTAGGGTGGGGGCTTTACAGAAGGGTGGGGGGGGAAATGGGACCACATTTCCTCGTCTTAATCTCTCTCTCTCTCTCTCTCTCTCTCTCTCTCTCTCTCTCTTTCTCTCTCTCTCTCTCGCCCCATTTCGGAAGAAAACTGCTTTATCAATGCCACACATAATGGCCATCTGAGTGCCTATCAATGGGGCACGTGAACAGTACCGTGGCCCTCAGCACTGCTCTGCTTAGGTGTGGACTGTGATTCCGAAACACAGGATGTGCCCAGGATTGGCACCAGGCTCATCAGGGTTGTCATCGCTGAGGCCACAGAATGAGTGCCAATGTTCTGGGAAGAGGAACGCACAATGAGCTGGGGACAGGCAGGGTCCTGATGGAAGCTTTAACACTGAGCTTCTTAATTACAAGGTCACACAAGGAAGTCATTTCCTAGAGGTGGTTGCAGTGACCTCTGCAAGATGATGGTGATGACAGTTTGCTGAGTAGGATAATGTGTCATGTGCAGTGCTATTATATACATTATATATGATATACACTACATATTATATATTATGTATATAATATATTCTCTTTTATAAGCTTTTTAAGCTCCATAATAATTCATATGGCAGCTATGAGTGGTTTTGCTTTAAAGAAAAAAACCAGGGTTCAGAGAGGCAAGTAACTGCCCAAAGGCACAAGGCTAATAGTGTGTGAGCAAAAAGAATTAGAGAGCTTGGCTCTTGCTGGGGGAGTCCTGCAAGTGGAAGCTGATATAGCTCTGAGGTCCACTCCTGCCACCTTCTTGATTTAAAGCAATGCGGGGGAGGGCCAGGACCAAGAGGAGTCTGCTGGGGAAAGGAGAGCTGTGGCTAGGACCCAGGAATCCCAGAGGCCAGGAAGATGAGCAAAATGCTTAGCTGGCAAAGAGGTCTCTTGTCTGGCTGCTTCTGCTCTGTGAACTGAATCACTGTGGCGAGAGGGCTGCTTACCTCCCGGGACAGCTGAAGGGCCTCAAAATAATTTTGGATTACTGGTTTGTGGTTGTGTGTATATGCATGTGTGTGTGTGTGTGTGTGTGTGTGTGTGTGTGTGCAAGCGTGCGTGTATGTGTATGCATGTATAGGCCAGAGGGCAATGCTGGGCATCTACCTCAGTCACTCTCTATTTTATCTGTTGAGACACAGTCTCTCAATGCAGCCAGAGTTCACTGATTGAACTAGACTGCCTGGTCAGGGAGTTCCATAAACTCTCCTGTCTTTCTCTTCAGTACAGGAGCTTAATTTTAGATTTTTATTTAGATAGGATCTAAAGAGTATCTCTCTTCCCCTCTTACCTTTCCATTGCACTCTGTCATTTTTTCCCCCCTGAGACATCATTAGCCCCTGTCTGAAAATTTCCTTGATCTCATTCTAAGTCGAGGGAGAACCAAGCAAGGTTGAGAACCAGGCACACTCTGCAGGCTTTGTCTAACTTTGCTTAAACACACGAAAGTCCCTGTCCAGAAGCCTGCCATGGCTCCTGGCACCTACAGAGTAAAGGTCAACAGCCTCTACACTGAGTGAAAGCTGACGTCATCTCCTGTACGACTCTCTCTGCACCCCTTTCTCCACTTCCTAGACTGCAGACAGTTTCCAGGACCACCCAAATACCTCTCTTCCACTTTCTCTCGGAGAAATCAGACACTCTCTCTGCTAATTCAACAGCTATTCACACTTTCTGCCTTACAAACGGAACCCCATCATGCTCATGAGAGTAATGTGTCTGACTAAAAATACTCGAGCATCTCTCCCTGGCACCTTTGGGTCACCACATAGCCAAGCTCTGATTGGGGCCCAGGAACACAGCAATCTCCATAAAACCCAGGCCTAAGACCCACACACAGGATTAAAAGACACAGCTGAGACACCATCCGGTCCCTACAAAAATGTCCCGGCTGGATAAATCATGTGGTCTTCAGAATTTCGGTTGCCAGCAGCTGAATCAATGCTATCCTATAGATCCTTACCCAGGCATTGTTCTTTCTCATTCATGGGTCACTTTAGAAGCCATCCCCTCCAGGAGAATCTCCAAGAGCCCCTCGGAGGAGCACAATCCCACCCTCCCGTGTGGCCCACAATAGTTGCTTTTCCTCAATTATAGCACTTACTTAATTCTGCTTGATTGGGCCTAATGAGCACTCCTACTGTCTGTTCAAACTCCAAGAGGGTAGGGGGTCTTTATCCCACCAGCATCTCCATTAGTGTGGAGCAGAGCTTTGTGCTGAGCCCAGGGGCTCTGCCGCACTCCCTCCCTCCCATGCCCCCCTCCCGCGTCCCCACAATGTCTGGTGCAGTACACTGCACTGCAGTAGTGGAGGTATCCATGGTGTGGGTGCTGACACTCTCGACTCATGAACGGTTTGGTCTAGGAGTTGGTCAACAAGTGAGCTGACCTCACTAAGCCTGCACTTCTTCATCTATAGAGAACAAGAGCCTCTATGATATCTCCTGGCTGTCGTGAAGACAGCATAGTCTAATCAGAAGCCCTTAGGAAAGTGTCTGGCATTATAAAAATGTTTAACGACCATGGGCTCTTATTAGTAGCCAGAATGTTGTAGCTGCTAAACGAATAAATACGTCAGCATGTAGTCGCCAAAGAAATGAATAAACAAATGAAATCCAGATGAACTCCTGAGTGGAGACCCAGGGCAGTAGTTACTGCTCTACGTCCTGCCTGCACTTGACCCTTTGATTTGTCACCCCAATGACCTCCCATCACCAGAGATGAATGCTGTCAAATCAGCCTGGCCTCCAACACAGACTCAAGAATTATGGTTGGCTTGTGGGGTAATGGAGAGGATTACATGATAAAGCAGGACCATCCAGCAGGCCTAGATACTGTAACACCAGCAAGTGCTAGCAACACTTACCAAACACCAACATGACCGCCCCCCGCCCTCCCCCCGTTGTTGTTAAAGTCACAGTGCCCCTGTAACCACCAAGGCCTGCTGTACTGGGATGCGGTCACCATTGGGCAAGCCAAGATCCTCTGTTTTCATCTTGGGAATCCAATGTTTTTAGTGTATGTGATTATTTTTCTTCCCCTCTCTTTAAACGATGAGTCACTAGTTTACCCTAAGACTTTGGCCTTCTGAATTTTCCCCTTAAGTGCCATTATCTGCAGGTGGATCCCTAGCTTACCCTCAAACCCTACAGGAAAGCAGGGTACAAGTTTGCCCAGCAGTGATGGAGGCGAGTATTTACACAGTAACAATATTTCCACACGCCACAAACCTGATTACTGTCAGGGACACATTTTAATCTTAGATTTCCCCCAGCCTTAAAAGAACATGTGTAAACAAACAGCTTTATGTGACTTTCGCTTTAAACTTAAACCTTTATGTTGGTCCCACGGAACCACTTGACGGCTCCATTAGCCTATTTTTACTATCAAACAGGCCATTTAACAAGATATTTATTCCACTTGGCCGTCATCCAAATGCTTTTTGACATTACTGCCCTGGGCCTGAACTGCTTAGACTCGAGGCCCTTATCAACAGAAAATCACCTTTTGACTTGAGTCTCAGAGCGCTGTACTCTCACCCTCTTCGCTTCCGCGGTGGTGTTAATTTCTGCTCTACTCTAGAGAAGGCAGCAGGAGAGAGTGCTTTTTAAGAGGCTTGTTGTGGGAAGTCCAAGCCGTTCAGAGGTCACATGGAGGCATATCTGTCTCCCAAGTTCTGCTTCAACACAGGGCTGGCCTCAGATCTAAGGAGCTACTCACTCCCAGAAAGAAATCTTCAGAGAGTAGCAAATGGAGAACTCTAAAGGACAGTGATGCCTGGGGGCCCCAGCTGAGCGGTGACTCTGAAGGGGGAGGGGTGCCCCCTCCTCCTTCCCGCCCCCAACAAAAGGCCATCTAGGCAACCCACTGGCTTTGAAGCCAATCAGTCAGGTGGAAGCCTGGGCAAATCACTGTTTGGCTACCGAGACAGGTCTCCCCCACCCATCCTGTTTGATAAGCCCTCCTCATCCTCTTCCACCGCCTCCCGAGCTCAGTACAGCTAGGAGGCCAAAGGGACGTCCCTGTGATGCTCCCACTTTCCAACTTTCCGAGCTTCTTGGTCTTCGCAGCCTCCCGCAAAGCTGCTAGGGAAAGGGCAAGTTTGCAAAGCCCAGGATCCCAAGTCCTGGGGAAGCCACAAAGACGCTCCAACGCCAGCAATGATTAACCTCTTGTGGGACAGACTGGAATACGCCACGGCCACTCAGGCGGGAGACCTGATTGAGACTCCGCTGGTCCGGGCGGGCCGGGGACAGCAGGGCCCCCGGGGGCCGTGCGCCCCACGCATCCCCCTCCCCGCGCACCTGAGCGGGGCGTGGGCACAGCGCCGCGCTCAGGCCCTGCCCGCAGGTCGCTCGTCCGCCGCCCGCGCCGCGCGCCGGCCGCCTGCAGCCACCGGGAGCGACGCGAGGAGAGGCAGCCTCAACACGGCGTCATGCTTCCTGCCACCACATTACGGCGAATCGTCACCGGGAGAGGAGAGCAGAGGGGAGAGCGGGGGAGGGAGGGGAGCAGCTACACGCAGCCCCCAGGCTGCCAAAAAGCTCCGAGACGGGGCCACGTCCCGGTGGAGTCCCCGCGGGACCTGCCCGGCTCGCACAATGCGCCGCAGTTTGGCCAAGAACGCAGGGAGCCGGCCACAAAATAAATAAATAAAAACCAGAGTCGGGTCTACGTAACGCCCTGTCGAAAGCGGACGCCATATTTTTTTGTGGCTTATGTCGACATAGGGAAACGTAGACATGTTTTCCTCCTCCTCCTCGGTCTGGCTTCCATTTACCCAAACTTGTAATCAAAACTATTTCATAAAAAAATAAATCTCCGTCCCCCTCCACCCCATATCCGCGGATTCCCTCCCACCCGCAAAAAAAAAAAAGCCTGCACACCCCCTCCGGCTCACCCCCATCCCTAAGCCGGCCAAGTCCCATTAACAACACATTTTCGGGAGCCGCGGCGGCTGTGGGAAAGTTGGGCTGGAGTAGCGGGCGCCCGGTGTGTCGGGCTCCGGGCTGGCGGTGCCCGCTGCGGGTGCTCCGCGCCGGGGCGAAGTTTCTTACCTGCGCCGGGGCTGGGTACGCGGGGACCCGGGCTGGGAACGCGGAGACGAGGCACGGGCGTTCCAAAATGGAACTCTGCTGGCTACCCCCACCCACTCCCCACTCCCCACCCGGCGCCCGACTCGGGCTCCGTGGGAAAGAGGTGGTGGTGGTGGGGAAAGCCAGCCTGGCAGACAGACAGACAGACAGAAAAAGCCCCCGTACGGAGAACGGTTGGCCGAATTTTTTAAAAGAAAAAAAGAAAAGAAAAAGAAAAGAAAAAAAAAAGAAAAAAAAGGGGGAAAAATGCCTCGATCAGTGGGGAATCTACGCCAAAACCCACATGATCTGTAACGTCAGCATGCGTATTTGCATACGATACCACCACCGGAGCTGCCACCCGGGCTCGGGTTCCGCAGAAAGTTACAAAGTGAAATTCAGGCCCCTAGGCAGAAGCCGGCAAAATGTCATTTTTAGGAGGGAACTGCGGGTGGGGGGAGGCTGGCCCTAAAGGCTCTTATGAGTAGCCAAACGGGGGTGTGTGTGTGTGTGTGTGTGTGTGCGTGCAGTAAATGAACTTAAAAGTCCGAGTCCAGTAACGGACTCGATGGAATTTTTTGCGGGAAGAGGTGGGGGAGGCGCAAGCGAGATCACTGAATATTATTGAACACAACCCGGCGCGCGGCCGCGGCCAAACCCTCCTGGTGCAATACCCATTTTCTTTATGAAAAGTTCAAGGTGTCACTGATGAGCTCAACAAACTGTTGATCCTCACCACGTGGAGTGGCGGACCGTGGGACCGCAGGGCGCTAGGGCTTGCCCGGCGCCAGCAACACCCGGGACTCGGCGTCCTCCTGCAGTGCGTGGGGCAGAACGCGGGTGGGGTCCTCACACACGCTGGACTCTGCTTGCTCTTTCGCCTGCCTTCCGGCTCAAGAAAATAATAACATACTTAAAAACTTTTTTTTGAAAGCGAGATGCATTTTACTCCCGGAATAGTAATGAGAGGGCTTGGGAGTCGGGAGGGGAAGAAGGCGCCCCCACTTATATAACCACTTGAAGTCAGATCACTTTTGTTGGGGATTTCCGCTCGCGCCTGGGCTCAGTCTGGTTAAAGATCTTCAAACTTTTTCCCTCCAAACCCATAAACAAACAGACTCCAGGGGAGCTGACTTAAACTTGTCTAGCCCAAGATCGCAGGGATTCTCAGACTCGGAGAAATGTACACGCCTGCAGTGGTCACTCTGGAGTCCCGCGGAAGTGAGAGGGGTCATTTTTGAAGCTGGGACAGCCGCGTTCCCGGCGGGAGGGGTCTCCAAACGCGGTCTCATCCTAGGCTTCAGAGTACCCGCGGGTGGCGTGTGTGTGTGTGTGTGTGTGTGTGTGTGTGTGTGTGTGTGTGTGTGTACGCCCGCCCGCCTTTTCTCTGCAGCCTTGGGAACCGTGAACTTGCGACCCGGCTGCTGTGCTGTGGGCGACAGGGCAGGGTTAAAACGCTTTAAGGGAGCATCCGAGCGACGCTGAGGGACCTCCCGCAGCAACCTGTCTGCGCTGCGCATTCCTGTTCTCAAGGACCCCGTGTCCCTTTCATAGTCTCTGGGGGTGCTTTGGAATTTCTTCGGGGTGGGCGCTCTGGAGCCCACCGTGGGCGACAGGGCCGAGCTCTGGAAACCAGATTTGACACTAGGAATTATTCGAGGAAAAAGAGGGCCTGGGGTTTGGAGACTGCGGTGTCGCCTCCCACCCTGCGGATTAGCAGGCGCGTCGCGTCGGGGCTTCCCAGCCAGCTCTGCTCGGGGGAATTAGAACGAACTCTAGCGGCCGCTTGCGACTCCGCTCGGGGCTCCAAGACAGCAACAGGTGGCGGTGTGCTGCGGGGTGGCCAAGGCGACGACCCAGTCTAGAGTGGAAGACTGGCTTTAGGGGTTGACGGGTGACCACGGCTCTGGGGAACCCCTATTAGCATTTTACTTTCGTAGGCTGGGAAGAAGGAAGTAGTTAAAAAAAATAATTAAGGTCGCCCCTAGGGCTTCCATTTCTCTGGTAACCTTTGTTTCTTCCGAAGTTTTTCCTATTTAAGATTAAATTAGTGCACATGCAAACATTTTTATTTTACTAGCTTGCCAGCTTTGATTGGGTTATTGTTGAGTGGGGCTTGTGGGGGCGTTATTTTTTCCTGGTTAAGTAAAAGCCCCCTCTCCCCCCAAAAAACCCCAAAGCAAAAACCAAAACAACAACAACAAAACCCAAAAAAACCACCCCAAAACCAAAAAACAGGATTCTGGCTGCGGACTGGCTTTCCTGTTTCTTCTCTCACCAGGGAGACAAAATCCGCCTGCTTCTTAGCAGGATTCCGTTCAGAGCTTTGTTGGTAGCTATAATCCGGATCATGTCTTGTCTTTTTCTCCGACTCATCTGATACCGATGATCTAAGAATCCTGTCAACTTGCATCCAACCCTAGAATTGGAGGATGTTGTCTGAGCTGGGTAGTTTTTGTCCACTTGACACAAACTAGGGTCGGTCAGTCGTCCCCCCCCCACCAAGAGGGAATTTCAATTGAAGAATTACCTCCACCACCAGACTGGCCTTTGGGCCCACCTATGGGGGCATTTTCTTGATGGATGCGAGAGGGCCCAGTCCACTGTGTAAGGGGCCGCTCCTGGTATGGTGGTCCTGGGCTATATAAAAAAGCAAACTGAGCCAGTTATGGGAGCAAGCCAGCAAGCAGCTTCCTGTATGGCCTCTGCTTCAGTTTCTGTTTCCAGCGTCATGCCTTGAGTTTCTGCCTTGCCTTCCCTTGATGATGGACTATAACCTATAAGCCAAGTAGACCCTTTAATCCCTCAGATTGCTTTTGGTCATGGCACTTACTACCACAACGAGAAAAGTAATTAGGACGCTGGCTTTTCTCCCTAAATTAGGGTGTGCCAGAATAGTGAAAGGACAACCAACCAACCATTAAAATTGTCACCAGCTCAACACTTCCCTGTCACTTATCTTATTATGCCCTTGCAGGTCATTTTACCAACACCCCCAGTCCTTTAAATTTAGGTATACTTTGCAGGCTGTTTCCATGGAAATTGTCTAAACCTTAAGGAAGCAATTCCTATTTTGAGGCTCCACTTCCTCTTGATGAGCAATTACTTAGGCAGCGTCTCTATAAGCCAGGCTCCCATTGCCACCTGCTTCTGACTGGGTAGCAGGTTGTATACAGCATGGGAAAGGCCATTGCGAGGAAGCCAGTGATCCTGGAACGGTCTGTATCTCCAGGGTGCAAACCCCACAGACATGAGAGTGTGAGGGCATCTGTGCAGGAATATCTTTAAATGAGTCAAAATTTAACATGCAATGGACTCTCACTATAAAATAAAACAAAATGGCAAAAGGAGGTTGGGACGATGGATCAGTGGTTAAGAGTACACAGAGGAGGGAATTTCGTTCCCAGCACCCACATTGGGCAGCTGACAACTGCCTGCAACTACTGCTTAGCCTCCCTAAGCGCGTGCAAACGCACGCACGCATGCACGCGCGCACGCACACACACAGACAAAGAATGAAAGGAGGGTGACTTTTGTGTTAAATGTTACAATCCTGTTTTGTTTCTATGTGGATGGGTAGACTTCAGGAGTGTTGAAACCAATATCATAAGGGTGGCATTTACTAGATGCTTTGTGTGCATATGCTAGTCGCTACTTAATCCTTAGAACAACCCTGTGCTCAAACTGTTTTGCGTCAGGCTGCCTCTAGACTTTTAGAAATTATTGAGGCTCCAACACAACTTTTATTTCTGTGGGTTATACATACATGCTGACAGTTTACATATTTGAAATTAATTCTAAAAATTGTCTTATTGCCACACATTGATTGCACAGAATAATAGGTTTCATAATGACATCTTCACACACATGCACACACACACACACACACACACACACACACACACCTCTTACTGTCTGCTGTACACCTGTGAGAGAAAAGGAGTCAAAAAGGCAAGCAAAATTTCAGCCTCTTATGAAAATAATTTTGACTTTGAGGACCTGATGGAAGGGTCTTGGGGGAGGCCTCCAGGATCTCTGACTACATTGATAAGTTCTGTGCTCTATCCCCACCTCATAGACAAAGAAGCACAGAGATCTGCAATAGTTTGCAGAGACAAGTGGAAGAAATTAGGCTTCATGAGTTCCGTTAAGTCTTAGAGCCAGAGTTCTTAACCCTGCCCAACCCCACCTCAGCAGGAGCAGCCTCGCTACTTGTCAGGAACATTTCCCTTTCCAGCAAACAGGACTGGCAGGTGCCAGGCAGTGCATTGGGCTTCCAGATGCATTATCTTATCAAATTCTTCGACTCCCATTGTTTGCAAGTATGATTACCCCACTTTATAGACGACAATAGCTTATGGTTCAAGGAGGTTAAGAAGAGTCTCCAGAGGCCTGAAGAGATGGCTCAGCAGTTAAGAACACTGACTGCTCTCCCAGAGGATGCAGGTTCAATTTCTAGCACCCACGAGGCAGCTCACAACCCTCTGTGACTCCAGCTCCAGGGATTCAATACCCTCTTCAGGCCGCTGCAGGCACTAGGCACACACGGTGCACAGACACACAGAAAAAAACATGTATATACATAAAATAAAAAGAAATAGATCTTTAGAAAGAAAGAAACTTCTCCAAAGTCATACAGCAAAATTCCAGCCAGGATCAGACTCTCAATTCCAACCTCTGTCTTGTGACTTCAGAACCAAGAATGAAAGCCCATCATCCTTATCTAGGTGCCTAAGTGAGGAAAGAGTGACATTTGCTCTCTAATTTGTTGAGAGGAATCCCGTGGCGTTGCTGTGCAGGTGTAGGAACTGAGACTGTTCTCAACTTGATAGCATGAGTCTGACTTAGTAGCAACTTGAACTTGCATAGAGCGCACAGTCAAAATTTTACCAAATGGTCTCTTGACCATTGATTGTCTCAGTCAGAGACTATTATGTATTTGGCTTCACTGGCTGGCTTGGTCCTTGTATCAACCTTACGAGGCAGGCAGAGCTGTCGTGATCATCTTTACATCACAGAGGAGAATGCTGAGGGATTGTAAAAATAGCGATAGTCGTAAGTTCAAACTCACAGATTAAACTGAGAATGGCGATTTACATCTAATCTTTTATTTAAAAATTATTATGATTTTTATGATCATTAGTGTGCACATGTGTATATGTGTGCAAGCACACACCTTCCCATCCTGCTTTTGAAGCAGGGCCTCTCTTGTTTCTTCTGTTGTACAATACTCCAAATGAGCTGACCTGCGAGTTTCTGGCTTGCTCTTCTGTCTTTGCCTCCCATTTTACAGATACATACCTCAGCATTCAGCATTTGATGTGGGTGCTGCGGACTGAACTCAGTAATCAAGTGTTTTTACTTTCTGAGTCACCTCCTTGGCACAACTCCAAGTCTCGTAATTGAAAGTCAAATGACCCATTTTCATTTATGTGTGTGTGGGGGGAGGGGTGCAGCTGAGGCTAGTCTTGAATTTTCCATCCTCTTGTCTCTTCTGAGTGTTTGAATTAGTCATGTGCCACCATACCCAGCCAGTCATTTAGTTTTCCCTAGGTGTAGCTTTTATGAGACATTGCACTTATTTTTTTTTTTTTTTTGTAAGAGTGTGGCTACAACTACCACCAGGAACAGTGGCTTCCTACTGTACACTATTTCATATGTACTCATTCATTCCTTTATTCATTTGTATTCCTACTAGAATCTAAGGTTCACACAGGTAGGACCTTTGTTTAGTTCAGTGTAAGTAACCATAGAATTCAGCTTGAAGTCATAGATGCACAAGTAACTGCTGAATGAATGAATGAATGAATGAAATAAACGAAGGAACTGCATCTTTTGTCAGGGTTCAGCCGGTAACGGAGAGCATACAGCTTCTGGGACTGCAGCTGCAGCTGCAGCTCAGTGGGAGAGAGCTTGCCTCACATGGCAAGGCTCTGGCTTTGATTCTCAGAACATAAACAAATATATCAACTCCAGCTTTTCTGGAATGGACACAAAGGGCTTTGCCTCCCAGGAAAAGGCTGCTGCTTCTGTGTTGTGGGGCTGCATGTCTGGTGAGGAAATGGACAGGTAGGCAGGATCCCCAGGATGAGAACATCAGCTCTGTGCTGGTCCTTTGGTGCCCATTTCTGTCTCACTAACAAGCTCATTTTATAGGTTCAGAGACTGAGGTTCCCGGTAATGACGCCATGTCTAGACCCCAAGCCTCCCAACTTCTGCCTGGCGTTCACACCCCTACAGATTTGCTTGCAAACAGAACCTGCAGCTTACCATACAGAAACAGAACTATATTTTCAGTAGATATGCAAAGGAGCTAAGATAGATCAGTATGGCTGAATGTTGTGGGAAGAAGGCTTATGGAAGCCAGAAGCACCTGCTCCAAGCCGTGACAAAGGCAGATGGGTCTGCAACTCTGCCTTAAAGTGGAAAGGATGCCTGCTGGCTTCTTCAGAGGATGCTCACGGGCCTTCCATGTCACACTACATAGGACTGTACCCCTTTACTCTTAAAAGAACTTAAGCATGCATCGTGCTATGCTGATGTGCCAATATAGTCAGCTATATTGGAGCTATGACATAGAGGCTCTGGGCTTTGAGTCTTAGCTCCATTGGTCACGTCTCTGAACTTTAGCATCCTTAGCTATGAATACTAAGTGGGGACAATGATAAACACTCAACTCCCAGGAATGTTGAGATAATTAATGTAAATTATTGAGCCTTCATGCTCCACCTACTGTGAGGAATCAGAAAATATAATCTATTAGTCTCACTTCTCCTATAAAAATTAATATATATTCATTGCTGAAATTTAGAAAATTTTATCCAGCTTTTGTTGAAGGAATAAAACATCACATAAATATATAATATAAGGGCAATAACTGAGTAAAATGTATTTATGATATTTAAATTATTAATAGTACAATATACTATTATATAGTATATCATACATGTAATATGTAAGCAAAAGCAAATAAATTAGATAAATAATAGATAGAAATAAACCAGTTGTACCACCCAGCAGTAGACACTGTAAACATTTCCCACATACGCTTATTTAAATTGCTTTTTAAAAAATGATTTATTTATTTTCATTGTTATTATTATTTTATGCACATTGGTGTTTTGCCTGCGTGTATGTCTCTATGAGGGTGTTAGATCACCTGGAACTGGAGTTATAGACAGTTATGAGCTGCCATGTAGGTGCTGGGGATTTAACTTTGGTCTTCTGCAAGAGGTTAAGTGCTCTTAATCACTGAGCCATCTCTCCAGCTCCCCTCCCACTGTGTGTGTGTGTGTGTGTGTGTGTGTGTCTACTCTGTTTCTCACATTGCTTTCCAGGTTGGAGAGGATCAAGATAATGTGTTAATAGATAATATAGTAGCTCTCCCTTTATTCATGGGATGTAAATTCCAAGACGACCTCTGGATGCCTGAAACAAATTCAATTCACAGTATTGAATTCAATACAACAAATTTAATACACAGTTTTCCCACACCCACTCACCACTCCCCCTCCATGCACACACACAGGGTTGATAAAGTTGGGTAAGAGGACAGGAAGAAATACACCCTTGAGCTGATCATTGAACGAGTGATGGAAAGAATGTGTAGAAGCGGCAAGAGTATTTCAGGCTGCTGTGAGGTTAAGAAATTACCTACAATGAAGTTACCCCCCATATGGTAACTGGGTTTTGTCATTAAAGTTTATGTTCTGTCTTTTCAGAGAAAGCGTTTTTGCTATGTTGGGGTAGAGGGTGGCCTCAGATTCACTATGTAACTCAGAATAGTTTTGAACTCACAGTCTTCCTGCTACAACTGTCCGACTACTGGTTTTGCAGCTGGCTTATATAATTATTCTATGTTGTCTTTAGCAGTGTCATCATAATGCTTATAGCAAGGTTAAACAACAGCATCAGTCACAACAGACTGGTTTATGCTGCACTCACCCAAAGCCCTTCATTCTCAGCAACTTACAATTGCAGAGACCTACCTACTTTTTGCCCTTACAACAGTGTGCCCATGATCAGCACGGAGACAGACCATCATAGGCATTCAAGGATTCAGGCTGACAAACCAATTACAGAGTTCATAAAACTTTGCCTATTGTTGTGCGACAGGGAAAAGATCTTTTATAGACAAATGTTTGGCCAGAAAGTAACGTATGTCGTTTTCAGTTACAACTCATTGGTCAGAACTAATGGAAAAGTTAGCCACGTGGGTTCATGGGAATGATGTGTGCATGGAAATATGGGCAACCGGAAGTATTTGCACCAATACAATAGCATTATCAATAACATCAGTTCATAACTGCTGATTTTACATGCATCATTTCATCAAACCATCACAAAAAATCCTTATTTTTCTACCGCTTCATTTTGCAGATACAGAAACTGAGATTTCAGTAGCTTAAAGTATGTTGCTCAATATTATCTAGCTATTAAGTGATGAAGATGGATTTAAATTTAACGCTATGTGGTTCCTGGGCACAGGCTCCTAAAATACTGTCCTCAGCCACATGGGGCTAATTGGTCTTCTACTATTGGGCTTTAGGTAACCAAACTTATGGAAAATATTGTGCTATTAAAAAAATCATCCCAGTCATTCCCGTAGGATAAATCCCTAGATAAATATTTGTTTGGTTGAAATGCACACATGAATTCAAGAGTAAAATTTCTTTACTAGCAACAAAAGTGAAATCTGGCTGACAAGATGGCTCAGCAAGTCAAGGCAGCTGCTGTCTTACCTGATGTTCTGAGTTTGATACCTGGGACACATGGCAGAATGAGAGAACCAACTGTTTCAACTTGTCCCCTGACCTTTACATGCACACGGTGTCATGCCTGCACGTATGCACATGCACTAGTGAACATGTGCACATAAATAAATAAACACATACATATACAGATGTATAATTTAAAACATTTAAAAGAGAAAGCCTTGGTAAATATGATAGTCTCTCAAGTCGCCTTCTTTCAATCTTTCCTTCCCTGTAAGACCTCCCAGCTTAACTCACCCCACCTACAAGACCATGAGATGGTAGGGTGGTAGCTATTTAACACTTTAAGTCTTTGGGGGGCTCATTTTATAGCAACAGATCGTGAAGTGGAAGGTTTTACCCTTGCATCTTTGTCTACACACAAACACACGTATCTGAATACTATTAATCTCCTTGCCAAACTCCCCAGAATGTGCTGTTTGGAGATCACGGATAAATCCAGCATAAGAGATAAAGGGCCTCTTGCGCGATGCTGCTTGGATTGGCTACACTTCTGTGTCAGGCCCTTCCTTGTGGCAGTTGTTTCTTAACAAACAGATAAACAGGTCGAGGAGTCACGCATGGGTCTGGATCCCTAGCAGAGGAATGCTCTTAGATAATATTTATCAAGTAGAGATAAACAGTAAGCACTGGAGCTCAGCTCCACAGAGCGGCAAGTCGGGATGTGAATTCCAGGGACACAGCTTCTGTGGGTCATCGCCCACCCTGGGTTGGGGCTCTTCAATACTGCAACTATTTTTGGGGTCAGTTATTCTTTACTTTTTTTTAGGTTTTGCAATTAAAATGTAACCACATCATTTTCTTCTTTCCTTTTTTTCTCCCTCCAGCCCTTCCTGTGTACCCCACCTTGCTCTCTCTCAAATCCATGACCTCTATTTCTTTCATTGTTGTTTCAAAATTTGTTATTTAGTACCAATGCTCAGCCCTAACACCATACACATGCAGGTAACACAGGCTGAGCAGACTGTAGTTACATATTTAGGAGTATGTGCATATATGTGTATGTATAACAATAGTCATGTTTCATAGCTAACCCCTCACTCTGCTCCTATAAGGAACCCCAGTAAACTCATGGGTTCACCCAACTAGACTTTGGTGGAATGGTTTCTTTGTCATTGGTGTCTTACCAAGGGCAAGTAGATGTCTGGTCACATTTCCCCAGGGAAAACCACAAAATACTCACATTCCTGCTGTCTGGATGATCGCGAAGATGTGTGATCGGAGACCAGAGGGTCTGGTGACATTGAGTAGAGTTCGAGGATGGGAGGTAAGGCTCCAGAGAAAATGGGCTGCTGATCATGACAGACAGAGCCCACACCCTACCCCATTGCCTGTTCTATAAAATGAAACCTATTTCTTCCTATTTCTCCTACTCTGAACCTGGATGGGTTTGCAAACACTTTTACCAATAGTAATAATTATGTGAGTTTCAAAACTAAAAAAAAAAAAGTCAGCTTGTCCACTGAGAGTCCACAGCCGCTGTATAAGGAGTTGACCTCCAGGAGGATGCCATGCTGGGAGGTCACCGCTGCAAGCAGGGAGTGGTTCCAAACAGGTGCAAGAGTCAGCAGTGCCAGCTGTGATGCTATCCTATAACTGTCATCAACTATAGGACTTGGAAGTGAGAATGGTTCTAGCTGATTCCAGAGTTCTTTAGGTGCTGAGTCCCTTCTGGGTACTGGGTCTTAATAACAGATGGAGAGGACTTTGCAGGGTAGAGCCAAGTCATCCCCACTGTGTCCTGCCCTGAGTTCCTGAGCCAGAGGGACAGTGAGTTAGATGGTTAGTCTTGACTGCCAACCCGACTGGATGACTAGGTGTCCGGGAAAGGTCAGAGATGCGAGGGTGTTTCTGGGGGGCGTTGTCAGAGAGAAATGACACGCCACACAGTGACCGAGTGAAGGAAGCTTCCATGAACATGGGTGGCACGTTCCCACTGGCAGCCTGGATGGAAAGGAAGCCAGGGTGTGAGTGCCTGCAAGTCTCCTTTCTCCGTCGCTGTCGCTGCCGCCATTGTTAGCTAGTGTTGGACTCCAGCTTCGCCAGCCTTTCCATGCGGATCCAGTGCAAGCAGCTCTCCAGGGAGCTCCCAGACATAAGCACTGATGAGGACTGCTGGGGCACCCAGCTTCTTGGATCCAACTTCTTAGGTTGGGCAGTTGCTTGGATTATGTATCTCCTACCACATAAACCAACCCAACGAACCCCATTGTATCGTGCCTGCATCCTGTTGCTTCTCCAGAGAACCCAATAGGCATGATAAGGTGGTAGCTTATGCTTAAATAGCAACATGTAATGGGAGGGGGAGTGTGGGATGATCTAAAGTGCCATTCATGGTATAAGAACAGAATGATGTCCCTCACCACAGGGAGGTCTACATCCCAATCCCTGGCTCCTGTGAGTGTCACTATACAGGACAGAGGGGACTTTAAAGGTATGATTAAGGATCTTGAGATGGGAGATTATCCTGTAACATCAGAGTGAGCTAACGCCTGTATGAGTTTCTTTATAAGGAGATAAAAACGTTAGAGGTGGCAGAGCTAAGAGGTCACAGCGATGTCCACAGCCTCTAGAAATAAGCAAAGGCAAGATATCGAACTCTCCACTGGTGTGTCCATCAAAGGGCAGCCCTGCCAAAACCTTGGTTTGCGCCTGGGAGACCCATACCAGAAGTTTAAACGCTGAAAAGCCTAAGGCTTCTGTGTTGTTTTGAGCCACCAGCTTGTGCTTATCAGTTACGGCACCCATAGGAAATGAATACAGGTGGTGTCGAGGGGGTGAGACAAGCATAAGGTGGCCTCGCAAGGGGAGCCTGGGCAGATGACGCTGAGGCAAAGAGGGCACTGTCTCTTCTACCACTTAACACACATTGAACCAGGCTCTACATACGTTTCCCAGAACTTGTCCTGTCTCCCCGAGGGAAGGAGTGAAGGCCGGAAGCTGTAGTGCCCAAGACTATTTCTCCCACATGGACTGGATGGGAGAACAAAATACAAACGCTATTGCGGTACAGAAACGGATGACGTCATAAGTCTTGCATGTCCGAGTTACAAACTTTGATTCTTATCTGATACGCACTTAGCGGAAAGCATTCTTCCAAGAGCAATGCGTGTTGCTTCATGCAATTATGTTGAAGCCCAGGTACAAGAACTAAACTTTGTCTGCGATCATTTAAGAATTGATTGAAGGTAGCCAGGTATGGTGGCACCCTTTTGTAATTTTAGCTGCCAGAAAGCAGAAGCAGTTGGAGGCCAGTCTGAGATACATGAGAGGGTGATGTGGGATTCCCCTCTGTATGCTGTTAATATGTTTTATTGCCATTGGTTAATAAAGAAGCTGCTTTCGGCCAATGGCTTAACAGAGTAAAGCCAGGTGGAATATCTGAACAGAGATGTAGAAAGAGAGTAGGCAGTGTCAGGGAGATGCCATGTAGCCACCAGAGGAGTAAGACCTGAGCCGTCAGCTGGAGGAACCTTACTGGTAAACCATGAGCCTTGTGGTAAAATATAAAATGATGGAAATGGGTTAGTTTAAGATGTAAGTGCTAGCTAGAAATACACTTAAGCTATTGGCCAAACAGTATTGCAATTGATATAATTACTGTGTGTTTATTTTAGGTCTGGGTGGCTGGGAAGGAACAAGCAGCCTCCACCTGCCTCTCAAAGGCCATGGGCTGGAGGAGGTTCTTCATCAAGCAGGGAAGGGAAGAATTAATTAATAGTAAGAAAATAATAATATCAAATAGTTTTTGGAAATTACAAGGGACTGCCTTGTAAGGGAGGGAGGAAGGAAGGGAGGGAGGGAGGGACAGAGAGCGAGAGGGAGGATGAAGAGGAGGAGGAAGAGGATGAAGAAGAGGAGGAGGAGGAGGAGGAAAAAGGTTCATATCCTGTGGACAGAGGCACATCTGAACAGGCGAAAGCGGTGAGGAACAGGCTGAGGTGGGTGACATGATTGCCGTACGGGGCCATGGTGATGTCTGTACCTGGGCTGCTACCGGGACCCATGTCTGGGTTCATGGCCCGATGTAGCTAGAGTCTGTGTTGATGTCCATGGCTCTTGATACTACAAAGGCTGAGAGGATAGAGTTGTACAGAGTTGGTACTGCCCCTCGCTGGTTGGTTGCAACACTAGGAAGAACTAACTGGTTCTGCCCCTCCCCCACTGAAGCACTCAGGAGAGCGGGTCTTACAACTCACCTGGGCAGCACAATAGAGCCGACCTTGTTTGCAGGGCCATGGGTGAGCTGGCCCTGAGGGCACGAGAATGGGAGGGCAGGTTGCACCCCTCTCCTCTGCCACATGGTAGCCCCTCCTTGCCCCTCAACACCTGTAGCAGGTAGGAGACCTGATTCAAGCCCTCACCAGCTGCAGCACTCGGGAGAACAAGTCCTGCCCCTCGCCTGGGCAACACCGTAGAGCTGACCCTGTAGACATGGGGTCAGATGAGTCAGACCTAAGGGCATGAGAGGGTACTGCCTCCCTCATCTACAGTGTGGTCGGGGCAAGGGAAAGATGCCCTCTTCCTTGCCCCACCACCTCTAACTGGTGAGAAAGCTGACTAGCTGCAACACTTGGGAAAGCAGCCCTGCACCTCATCTGGGAAGCACATTAGAGCTAACCCTGTTGATGGGGGTGGGGGTGGTGCGGGTGCAGGGGTGCACAGGTGAGCCAGTCATGAGATCGTAAGCATGGGAGGTTGGGTCCCACTGTTCATCTGCCATACAGTGGCATCGTTGGGTGAGAGATGCCCTCCCATCCAATATACCCCCCCAACACCTGGGCAGGTAGGAGAGCTGGCCTTGAGGTCAAAAGAGCAGGAGAGCTGCCCCCATCCCCCACCATCTGCAGTGCCCAGGAGAGCAGGCCCTACACTTCACCTGGGCAGAATAATAAAGCCAATCCTGTTGGTAGAGGTGTGGGTGAAGCAGCCCGGAAGTTGAGAGAGTGGGAGAGCTGGCCCGACTATTCATCTCTCATGTGGTAGTGGGGGTGGGGGAGTGATGCCTGCCCCCTTAGCCTTGCCGCTGACTGCCTGCGCAGAAAGTGGACCCTGCACCTTGCCTGGACAGCACAGTAGAGCTGACCCTATTGACAGGGTACCAGTGAACCATCCCGAGAATGTGAACATGGGCTATCTGGTCCCGCCCCTCATCTGCCATATGGTGTTGTGGGCAGGGGAGAGGTGCCCCCTCCCTGACCCTTGCCATCTGTGGCAGGTGGGAAAGCTAGTTCTGAGGTCATAAGAGCGGGAGATCTGTCCCTGCCCCTCACCAGCTGTAGCACTTGGGAGAGTGGCCCCTACACCACGCCTGGGCAAAACAGTAGAGTTGACCTTGAAGGTGTAGGTATGACCTTACATACCTACATGAAAATAGGAGAACTGGCCCCGCCCTTGCTCATCACTGCAAGGGGTGAATTAGCCAGGGCAATGATGGAGAGTGCACCCTGGTGGTGAGGGCAAGGGAGAGCTGGCAGGCTGACCAGCCCTGCAACTACCCAGGCCTGGCACCAGGGCTAGGAGTTGGCCCACTCCAACATCTACCCATAAATGATCTGGTGGAACACGTCAAGGGAATGGCCCTGCAGACCAAAGCCACAGGATCTCCACGACGCAGGGCACCAACAGGATATATGAGAGGAGTCTTAGTGAGGGGCCAGCATCGATGGCAGAAATAAGAGGCCTCGAATCAGACCAACGACACTTTGCAATGAACACTCGCAAGCAAAGATATATGGATAAAAGGGTTTACTGAATGACTCACTGTGACACATTACAGATATTTTCCTTGTTTTTCTTTGTTTTTTTTTTCCTCCTAAATTTTATTTTATTTTATTTTTTGGTAGGAGGGGAGTTTGTAAGGGCAGAGGGCAGATATGAAGGGATAGGAAATGAATGGAGTCAAGATGCATGATGTAAAGGACACAAGTACAAATAAAAGGTAGTTAAAAATAAAAAAATAAATAAAAAGAAAATTACAAGTTTTGGAAGCTGTGAGATGGTTTATTAGGTAAGAGCACTTGCTATGTAAGCAAGAGGGTTCAAATCCCCACGCCCGCATGAAATCTTGTTATTGTCACCATATGTGTGTAACTACCCCATTGGGAAGCAGAGACACACGGATCTGGGAATTTGTTGGCCAGGTAGTTTGCTGAAACAGCAATCTTCAGGTTCAGTGAGAGACCCTGTCTCAAAACAGTAGGTGGAAAATGACAGAGGAAGAGGCTCGAGGTTCTGCTCTGGCCTCCACATGCACACAAGGCTGGGGACACTCAACACACATGTGCATATACATCAAATGCATAGTCATACACATGCAGACACAAAGATTACAAATTTTGATCCAGAAAGAATTTGGCCCACAGGAAGTTGCAAAAATGGTAGTACCTATCCCCCATTGCCTGTGACGATAACTAGCTTACAGAAGTGCAGGTTAGTGTTGCTACAATGTTGACAAAAGCTTTATTTGGATTTTTATCAGTTTTTGCATGCACGTTTTATGTCTGTGGAATGTAGTGATTCCTCTTGTAGCTTCTCAAAGTTGGTCTTTGAGACAATGCGGAGTCACAGCAGAGGGTCCCTTGGGTAGCCCCTTTCTAGCCTTACTTCCAACTCTTTCATCATTGTCTTCTCTCAACCTCCCTGTAAACTATCTCTGTTCATTTCATCGCTTCAAGAATCATCTGTAAATGGAATCATACCACCCTTGACCTTCTGGGATTGACCTTTTCCATCCATCTGTGGTCTCATCCCACTTGTCCCACGGGCTAGTGGTTTGCCTCTTTTTATTCTTAAGTAGTGTTCCTTGATATAGGATTAGCATGTTGGTGGAGATCCAAGTTGGTTTCCTCTTTTGGATATTATGAATAAAAAGGTGATAAATGTTTGTGTACACATTTTTTTATGATAAAGCATAAACTTTTGATCCTGCAATGACTTTTTCTGAGAGTAACATCATGTTTGGTTTTGTAAGAAGATGCCCAACTGTTTTTAAACTAGACAGCAATGTTTGGGTAGTTCGGCCTGCATCCTAATTAGTTTTTGGTGATTGCTCTTGGTTATCTTTAAATACCAACTTGACACAGCCTTGTTTTCTGAGAGGAAAGCCTGGTTCAAAGAATCTCCTAGATCAGATAGGCCTGTGGGCATGGCTTGGGTGGACTGTCTTGATTACTAATTGGTGTAGAGGGCCAACCATGGGCAGTACCATTCCCTAGGCAGGCGGTTCTGGGATATAGGAAAGCCGGCAAAGCATAAGGCAATGAGAAACCCATGAAGCAGTGTTCTTTCCTGGTTTCTGCTTCGAATTCCTGCTCTGAGTTCCTCTCAGTGGTGGACTGTGATTTCAGAGTCTAAGCTAAAACTAACTCTTTTCTTCTCCAAGTTGATTTTGGTCAGCGAGCTGTACCTCGGCAACTGAGAGGAACAGAGAGCACTAATGAAAACATTTTTATTTCAGGCTTTCTGATAGGGTAGGCTGTGATAGCTCATTGTCGCTTTAGTTTGCATTTCTCTAATTGCTAATGATATTAAACACTCTTGCCGTGCTTATTAGCCACACATGAGAAATTGTATTTCCTTTCTGGGTTGTTTATTTTTTAGACTGCTGAGATTTAGGGGTGCTATTCCTCTTGGATATGCCATCTGCTAATGCTGCCCCATTTTGTAGTTGAGTATTCCATATATTTAACCAGGTATTTCCCAGAGTAATTTTTTTAATTTTGATGAAATATAATTTTTTTTGTCTTTGTGGGTCACGTTTGGTGTTGAGTCTATGAGTTCCTTGTCTAATCTTAGATCCCGAAAATTTTCTCTTGTATCTTATTTTGACATCTTTATAATTTGTGTTTGCCTGTAGTCTCTTTTGAGTTATTTTTTTCTTTCAAGTCCTGAGATTTATATTAAGATTATTTCCCCATCCTGAGTGGAAATTTGTTTGAAATGCCACATGCCATTTTTTCTTCACTGAATTACTTTATTGTTGTCGTTGTGTATATATGGGTAATGTGTAGGAGGAGTGCACATGACAGAGCACAAGTGTGTAGGCCAGAGGACAACTTTTCTCATTCTGCTGTGGGATTTAGGTATGGAATTCATGTTATTCAAACTTGTGTGGCAAGAAGCAATTCTTGCCACTGACTTAACAATAACCATGGCCCTAGGTATTTTATTTTCAGTAGGATCTCTCTCTGGGGTTGGTATGACAGTAATGCAACCTTCATCAAGTAAATGGGGGGGGTGTTTTCTTTTTCAGAGAGACATCATATAGAATTGTGCTGGTTTCTCTTTAAGCATTTGGTGGATTCTCCACTGAGGGACCTGTACACCTGGAAATTCAATTTCTTCTTTTTTTTAAAAGTTTTTAAATTATTAATTTCCATTTTCTTGAAAGCTATACTGATATTCAAGATATTTCATAATACAAGAATGGTGGTGGCTTGCTGTAGAATATTAGTTAAAGATGTGTTATACTTATTTATGCTGTGGAATACTTGTTTAATGATACAAAGATGTGTTGCCTTCTTTTGTATTGTATTTGTTTAACTCTGTGAAGCTGTGTTACTTTGCCTTTCTAAAACACCTGATTGATCTAATAAAGAGCTGAATGGCCAATAACAAGGCAGGAGAAAGGATAGGTGGGGCAGGCAGGCAGAGAGAATAAATAGAAGATAAAGAGAGGGGGGAGCAGAAAAAGGAGGAGGAGAGGAAGATGCCAGGGGCCAGCCACACAGTCCGACACAGAATAAGAAGAAAAGAAAAGATATACAGAAATAGAGAAAAATAAAAGTTCAGAGGCAAAAGGTAGACGGGATAATTTAAATTAAGAAAAGCTGACTAGAGACAAGCCAAGTTAAGACTGGGTATTTATAAGAAGGAATAAGCCTCCCCATGTATGTATTTATTTGGGAGCTGGTTGGTGGCCCCCAAAGAGCAAAGAGCAAAGACTAAAAAAGCCAACTACAGTGACTTGTGTTTTGAGAGGAACTCATTCACTGAGTCCAAGTTGCTAGGTTTATGTGTGTAGAGTTCATGTTAGTAACTTTTTGATGTTTTCTGACTCCCTAGTGTTATTTTCTTTTATGCTGATAATATGTATCCTCTCTTTTCTTCTTTGTTAATCTTGTTTGTTATTTTCATAATTCTAAAGAGTTTTTGTTCCATTTTTTTCCTGATGCCTTTTTGGTTGGAATTTTATTAATTGCTGGTTCTGCATTAAATATAATTATTTCTTGCTTTGTTTATCTTATTTCTCTATGTTCTTCATATGAGAGGAACCTAAGGATTATTTTTAATCTCTCATATATTATATCCTGACTGCAGTTTCCTCCTTCTCCCAGTTTCTCTCCCCTCTCCCCCAATTCCATGTCTCCCCCATGTACACTCAGAAAAGAGCAGGCCTTCCACGGTCATCAACCAAACATAGTACAGTATGCTACAATAATACCAGGCATATACCATTACATAAAGGCTGGATAGAGCAACTCAGTAAGAGGAAAAGGGTCCCATAAGTAGGCAAAAGCATCAGTGACTACTGCCATTTCCACAGTTAGGAATCTCACAAGAATACCAAGCTCCTCAGCCATAACATATATGCAGATGACCTAGGTCAGACCTGTATAGGCTCCCTGATCTCTGCAAGGCCCCATGAGTCCCAGTCAGTTGATACTGTGGACCACGGTCTGTTGTTGTTCCTGACCCCTCTGGTTCCTCCCACCCTTTCTCCCCATCATTCGCAGGACTCCCTGAGCTCTGCCTAATGTTTGGCTGTGGGACTCGGCATCTGCTCACATCGCTGGCTGGATGAAGTCTCTCTGGTTTCTCTGATGAAGATTCTGCTAGGCTCTGGTCCCAGGACACTCTGAAGGCTGGACATGCTGTAGGTTGAAAGTTTCATGGCTGGGTTGGTGCCCCAATCCTTCCACTTGTGGCCATGACAGGTTATAGAAGATGACCAGTTCAGGCTCCATGTCCCTCATTACTAGGAGTCTTTGCTTGGGTTACTCTCATAGATTCCATGGAGTTTCCATTGTACTAGGTTGAGGTGATTAAGTTTTTAATTTGAAACTTTCTTTTCCTTCCTTCCTTCCTTCCTTCCTTCCTTCCTTCCTTCCTTCCTTCCTTCCTTCCTTCCTTCCTTCCTTCCTAAATTAGGCACCCACTGTCATAAACTGCCTTCAGTACTACTTTACAGATGTCTCACAAATTTGGTACTTTAAGCACTAATCTGTATTTCCTTTTAAACTTCCTCTTCGATCCCTGAGATATGTAGAAAAATATGTCATTTAGTTTTCAAGTATTCAGCAGTTATTCAGTTATCTTACTGTGATACTTCTAGTTTGACTCCGCTGTGGCTGAAGAATACACGGTGTATGATTTTCAATATTTTAACCATATTAAAGTCAACTATGTAGCCCATCATATCGCTCGCCTTACTATATGTTCCATGAACACTAAAAAAATGTGAATCTGGTGTTTTTGAGTGAAACAGTCTACAAATGTCTATGCAATCCTGTTTGTCGATTATGTTATAGAGCTGCTTTTTCTATAGTTAGTTCTGAAAAGATGTTGATGTCTCCAGATATCATTATGCATTTGTTCAGTTACTTTTCCATTCTGTTGTCTTTTGCTTCATGGCTTTTGCTACTCTGTTTCTTAGTGCATACACAATGATCCTATCAGAATTCAGTCAGCATTTCTTACATTATAGAATAGAATTACAAGTCTCTATCGTATACAACATGTCTCGTAGTACATATAAATTGCAGGATGGTTAAATGTAGCTAAACAACAAATGCAATAACATAGAATTATCTTTTGTTTGTTGGTGTGTGTGTATCCAATTGTATTTCTTTGCTTTTTTTCTTCTGAGTCAGAGTCTTACTGTATATGCCAGGTTGGTCTTGAACTTAGAATCCCCCTGTCTCAGCCTCAGACATGAGAAGGCTAGTATTATAGATATGACGCCACATCTGATCTTCTCTTTGCAGTTTTGAAGAATTAACTCTAGCCACTATGCTATGTAGTACATCTCTTGAACACTCCCCTCTTGGCTGTGAGTATAAGTCCCTTGGCCAGGACCACTCCATGCTTCTTCTTCTCAGTCACTGTAACTTCTGATAGCCAGCCTTTTACTCCCTGCCTCTGTGAGATGAACCTTAAAGAGTCCACGTGTGTGGAAACCATGTCATAGTTTTGTGCCTGGATTATTTCACTTAACATAATGTTTCCTGGTTTCTCCATGGTGTCACAAATAATAGGACTTCATTCTTTTTCGATGGATGAATCATATTTCATTGTGTTCATATACATTTTCTCCATCTGTTTGCTGATAGTCACTCAGGTTGATCTATGTTTTGTTATTATAAATACTGTGACAATGAGCAAAACTACAGAAACAAATGTTAAGAAATGCAACTTCAACATTAGTCATACTTTGAATTTTTGCCATAACAATTTGAATAGTCCTATACTATGTATTTTTTACAAACCTTTATAGTTATTATTTCAATAGTTGTATTATCTTTTAACTCCCACATATTTTAAAGTGCTTTGAATTTGACTGTGTACCAAAGATTTTTTTTTTTTGAACAGGGTCTCAGTAAGTGGCCTGCAGCTCTCTACGAAGACCATGCAGAGCAGGGTCATACCCATGAAGATCCAGCTGCCTCTGCCTCCCATGTGCTGAGATCAAAGTGTGTGTCATCATGCCAGCCACGGATGCTTTTATGATTTCCTCTTAATCTTGCTCTCTGAGTGTGTTATTACAAACCACAAAGAGATGGTCTTATTTCAGGTGACGCTTTGACAGTCCACTACCTAGATCAGAGGTTCTCAACCCCTTTGGGGGTCAAACTACCCTTTCATGGGGGTCACCTAAGACCATCAGAAAAATAACTCTTTACATTATGATTCATGACAGTAGCAAAATTGCAGTTATGAAGTAGTAGCAAAAATAATTTTATAGTTGGGGGTCACCACAACATGAAGAACTGTGTTAAAGGGTCACAGCCGTAGGAAGGTTGACAACCACAACCCTAGATGGTTATATATTTCTCTGTGTTTGGGGAATTTTCTTTGTTTTCTTAAACAATATGCTTTCTATTCCTTTATATTTCTCCACAGCCCTGTAGATGTCAGTGGTTTATGCTTGTGCTCCCTTTGGCTGTTCCTTCTGAAGAGGGATGGATAGGTGGTTCCCACATGGTTTCCACTGACACCATGATGCTCGAAATAGACGGATGAATGGTCCACGTTGAAACTCTTAACTTCCTACTGGGTCTCTTGACGTCACTCTGGTGGGAAGACTGTTGGGACAAAGTAAAAGTCCATTTCCCCCATGGACTACGCTGAGATGGTGTTGAAGAAAATCTTGGCTCCCTTGTAGGCCTTTTATGACTTCTCAGTAATGAAAATCTCCATTTTCCATTAGGTGTGGCCATGGATAGGGCTGGACTATGGCTTTCTTTGTGATGCTTCTTTGGAGTTGGATAGTTATTGTCTAAAAGTTTCTTGTCCTGTGGCAGAAAAGAGTAAGGTGCAACTAAGTTTCACTAGTACTTCTAATTTTTTCTGTTCCCATTAGTATTTGCGAGTCTATTAGGCATATACAAATTCAGGGTGTGCGGTCCCTGCACCCCATTGTTCTTCAGGTCCTTAGGTCCTTTGCTGGTCTTCTTCCTTTTCTTCACCTTTGAAGCCTTTCAGCGTTTACTTCACCTCAAACTTGGAAAAGATGTGGAGGAACCAAATTTGGGCTTCCAAACTTCAGCCATGAGTGTAGCCCCAGCTTGTATTTTCCATGGCAATATTGCCTGCCTCTTAGTTACTGAATCCTTATTCTCTAATATGACTCATTTTCAAGAGGAAACTTTGTGTTGCTATGGGATGTGTGCTCCCTGGCACGAGGGTGGCTATAACAGCTTGGAGCACACAAGGCCAGCTAGCAATTGTGGGGTTCTCTGAGGTCTAAGCCTCAGCCTGAGAGAAATGGGTACCAGAGCTTATGAACGAATGCACCATCTATACCCTGACACTCACTGTGAGAAAGATGGTCTCTTGGCAGCAGTCCAAACACAGATGCCATGTGATCCACGTAGTTTGGTGGCAGGTCACTTTTCCTGGGAAGGAGACAGGAAACCTGTTGTTGGTTCATTTGAAAATTTCCAACTACACCCTTCCTCCTTCCAGTTCTGAGGTACTTGATTGAAAAAAAGCACCTCCTTATTCCCAGACATTTTGGAGGAGACATTTAGCATCTTTATGTTGCCTTTAACATCCCTTATGTTCCTTTACCCTGTAACAAAATATTGTTTGCCAACACAGTTCCTCTTGAAACTGGGGCGAATTGAAATTCATTTCTCTGGGAGAGTTGGGAGACCTCCATTTGTGATCAGTGCAGAACCCCTAGGGGTTCAGCACAGTGGGTGATCAGTTCCACAGCACCACATGCTAGTCCCCTGGAGGGTGGCAGCTCCTGGGAGGTGTTTCTGAGAAACCTGAATCTGTGAGTTTCTGCTGATGCTGATGGAGGACCAGAGCGCAACCAGCACATCCTGGTTGGCAATGAGGGTTTGATTCTTTTTAACTGACCACCATGTGTCTATAACAATCAACTCCCACTTTCTTGAAGTATTCCGATCTTAACAAGATAGAACTTCTGCCTTTTCTATTCACCAAGCACTTAGACTTTTCTTTCTTTCCTTCCTTCCTTCTCCTTCCTTCCTTTGTTCCTTCCTTCCTTCCTTGTAGGCCCATATTTCATACATGATATTTACAGCCAGGCTCTCTAGCCATGCTTAATTTCCAAGGCAGCTGCAATTCTGCCAAACAAGCTAGCCACCTGACAAAGACTCAGGATGTATGGCTCCTTCTCTTTTGTTATAATGTAGATCGCCTGGGGAGAGGTGTTGATTCCAAAGCTGGTGACTTAAGTTGCAGGTGTTTCGGTAGCCTCCCCCCAGAAAGAGAATATTAATGAGTTTCCACCTTGGTTTACCTGGGGGCTAAAAGGTGTTTGAATAATAAACGCCGGTAGATCTTCAGGATGGATGAAGCCTGAGATGCCCTTCCAATATGTCTGTGTGAACTGTGTCTCATTATTTCTCATGCCCCTGTACCGGTCCAGTTAGAGAAAAATAGTTACATATATGTTGGGGTCACGGACCCTGACACTTCCTTCCTTCCTCCCTCCCTCCCTCCCTCCCTTTCTTCCTTCCTTCTCCTTCCTTCCATCTACCCATCCATCCATCCTTCCTTTCTTCCATCCTTTCTTCTTTCCCTCCATTCCCTCCTTTCCCTCCCTTCCTTCTCTCTCCTCCTTTTCCTCCCTTCCTTCTCTCTCCTCTTTTCCCATCCCTCCCTTCTTTCTTCCCTTCCTCCCTCCCTTCCTTCCTTCCTTTTCTTCTTCCTTCCCTTACCCCTCCCTCCCTCTCTCCCTCCCCCTAATATTTACTCATCATTTTGTTTAGTGTATGTGTGCTGGGGAGTGCATGTGGAGGTCAGAGGACAACACGCAGGAGTTGGTTTTCTCCTCCCACCACGTGGGTCCTGGGAACTCAGGTTCTCAGGTGATCAGCAAAAAGTTTTGCCCATGGAGCCGTCTCACCAGCCTCAAACACTCAGACTTATGTCTGTCTCTGGGATAGAAACAGCAGATGCTCAGTAATGGTTGGATGAACCTGTTTTGTTGTTTTCCTTGTTGGACTCCAGATTCTGTTGGGCAAAGATTACTTCAGTCATTGGATTGTCAAGTCTTAATACAATATTGTGCACACATTTATAATAGATAACTATCAATTAAACTAAATTGGTCCTGGGATATCTCTTAAGATTCTCAGGGCAGCTTTGTGACATCCATGGCTAGGAGCAGGAGTTCAGAGAGAGACATTTATACTGACTTAGCCGTTTTCTTTCTGGGGAGCCTGTGGTATATACTTGACCTCTTTGACTCTCAGTTTTCTATGTGAAAGAGGAATGGTGCCTAATCACTTAATTCTTTCAGAACTATTGAAAGGATTAAGTTGAAGTTGTTTAAGGTCTAATAAGTAATTATTATTATTGTTGACATAGTTTCTGAGTTCTGTTTCTCTTGCAGAGAATTGTGCGCATAGCATTTGGTTAGTTTTATTATTATTTTTTAAACTCATACCCGGACACTGGAGAGTGGGAGACTTGGAGCCCTTGCTTCTAAAAGAGTTATCTTCATCACCCCTTGCCCAAGTGCTCAGGGGTCTATGCAGAAGAGGAGTAGGAGAGATTGTAAGACCTAGAGGTGATGGATGACTCCAAGGAAACAGTGTCTTCCAGACACAACAGAGTCAGTGGCAGCACATACAAAGCCTGAACAGGTTCAAGTCAGACAGGGTCCCAGCCCTGAGAAGGGGAGGTGGACATCGTCTCCTATCTAGAACCAAGAAACTGCCTGCAATTGATACATGATGGTAAAGAAAAAAAGTCAGTTTTCTCCAACAGACTTTCACTAGGTATATTACCATACTCCAGGGCAGGTCTCATACCCTTGGGTGACTGGCTAATGCAAAATGAATTCTATGGTATTTTTGTAGACTTTCTGTTCCATTTTGCTTTGTTTGGGTATTTTTTGTCTCATTGGTCTTTTGCTTGTTTATTTTGATTTCAATTTTTTGTGGGGTTGTTTTTTAGTGTTTGTTTCTTATTTTTGTTGTTTGTTTTAAAGAGAGAAAGAGAGGAAAAGAATATAAAATTGGGTGGGCAGAGAGGTGGGGAGGTGTAGTAAGAGGCGCGTGGGCTGTGTTCCCGGCGCCTGGTTAGCTTATATCTGAAATAATTACACAGAAACTGTATTTATTGAAATACTGTCTGGCCCATTAGTTTTAGCCTCTTATTGGCTAACTCTCACATATTTGTTTAACCCATTTCTAATAATCTGTGAGTCACCATGAGTTGTGGCTTACCAGGAAAGATTCAGCGTGTCTGACCTGGGAGCTCCTATACCGGGGGGCATCTGGGAAGAACTGGGGGAGGGGACAAATGGTCAAAATATATTGCCTGAAAAAAATTTAAAGATAAAATACATATTTACTTTATTTTATTTTTTTGTTACTGAGTCTCTCTGTGTATCTCATACTGTCAACTCCTGATCCTCCTGCTTTATATAATATGACCAAGAGCTGGAGAGGGCCTGGGCTCTCTGGATTGGGGGGGTCCCATCTAGAGCCAGCATAAATATGCTCAGTATACACTGTGAGACCACACTGTGTGTGTTGGTGTTGGCGGGGCACGCATAGTACATGCAGATTGGCCAGTATGGCAGGCTACATATGGCTGTAAGAAAGTAACAAAGAGGTTACTGCATAATAAATGATGTCTTAGATACAAAATATTTTCATGCCTAGGGGTCTCAACATTGTTGCTAAATTCCTTCAGTTTTTCCATCTTCACTGGGCTAACATACATACACAGGAAGGCAGGGAGGCCAGCTTCAAGAGCTCTCTACCCAGATTTGGAATGAGATTACCAGTTGTACTGCGCTGGGCAAGTTATTTAACCTTTCTGCTCCTCCTTGTCCTCTATTAAGCAGAGATAATAGTAACCATTACAAAACAATGTTGACTATAAGGAGCCATGTGAAGGGATTTGCATTAGAGCCCAAAGCAGTCCATGGTGCCCGCTGCATTAATGACTTTCACATCTCTGTGACTTCAATAGCTGACAGAAGCAACTGAAGGGAAGGACTTTGACTCCTGGTTTCAGGGGGTCAGCATGGGGTGGGGTGTGTGGTGGTAGAGTTCATTTGGCAAAGGCAAAGTGAGGGCATTTGGCAAAGGCAAAGTGAGGGCATTTGGCAAAGGCTGCTCATATAATAAAGGATCAGGAAAAAGCAAAGTCAGATCCAGGGGTGAGAATAACCTTCAAAGGCCTACTCCAGTGACCACTTTTTGCCAGCTAGACTCCACCTCCTGAAAGCTCCACAGTCCCCCGTAGCAACTGGCACCAGCTAGGCAACAAGAATTGAAAGCATGATTTGGTGGGAGATGTTTCAGATTCAAACTGTAACACCCAGCATGCACGGACAGTCCAGGTTGGTGTTCTCTGCAGATGTTTTGCGCTCCATGACCTGGCTTCCCTCTCAAGTCCTCCTCCATGCTCTCCTGTCCCAGCACTTGCCTGGGCCTGCTGCGACAGTGCCAGGGAAGATGACCTCAGCTCGGGAGTGCTTCCTGATGACTGCTGGCTGCTATTTATATTTGCGGCACAGGGTTTGCATGGAGAGTTTTGTTTGCCAGCATTACAGATCTGCCATGTCATCAGCCTGACAGTCAGCAGGGTCTGAAGTCACCCTCTGCTGTTACCATAAAGGGTCCCAGAATGCTAGAACCTTAGAGCTGACATCACAACCGAGAAGACCTCTTAACTATTGCAGAGAACAATCGTCAGGGCCGGGTTCAGTGGAGGAAACATCGTAAGGGCCTGGTTTTTGGTACCCTTCAATGTGTTCAAGACCTTCCTATGAGGTTTCTCTGCCAGCTCCTTCCCCCCCTCTTTTTATTTTAAAAAAATATTCGAAAGTCGTCAAATAACAATTTTTCATTTGATATTTAAAAAAAAAAACCTCATTTGGAGCCAGTGAGATGGCTCAGCAGTGAACTTTATGTGGAGGTTTGATCCCTGGAACTCACGTGGTGGAAGAAGAAGATTGACTGCCGCAAGGCGTCCTCTGATCTCCACACACACGCATATGCAAAATAAGCAAATAGATGTGATTAGTAGCTATCAAACCACAGTGCAATGTGAAAATTGTTCTTAACTTATGAACAACACAACACAGGGAGAGGGCCGAGTGTAGTCATTCTTGGTCTAGAGTGATGAAACCGAGTTGGCCATTCCCATCCATAGAGCTAACCGACAGCAGATCAGCGATATTCAAGAAAAAATTGTGTCGCGAGCACTGGCAATGTTTTTTTTGTCACTCTCAGGCCAACAGCCATTACCCAGTGTGATGTCAAGTACACTGTACTTGACGAAAGGTGATTCAAACCATGCCAGAGATTTGCGCTGCACAAGCAGATACTACGCTATTTTCTTTTAAATTTTTCTTTTTTCTTTTTGTGCAGGTGTGCATGGTGTAAGTACTGTGTGTGTGTATGTGTGTGTGTGTGTGTGTTCACAGGTGTGTAGAGGTCAGAGGTGATGTCAGGATGCCTTTACCAGTTGTTTTCTACCTTATTTTTAAAATACAGTATTTCATACATGCATACCATGTATTTTGATTAACTATAACCCCCTACTCCTCCAACTTTTCTCTACCTCAACCCTTCCAACTCAGTGTCTTTTTTGTTTTAAACCCACTGAGTCCAATTTTTGCTGCCCGTATACTCCTGCGTGGCACAAGCCATCAACTGTCAATAGCTCCTCAGCTCAGGGCGGGGACTTCGGAGCCCCTCCCCCTCCGTCCTGGAATGCTGGCTGGACTGCTCTGGTGTAGGTCTTGAGCAGGCCACCATGGCTGTGAGTTTATGAGTGTAGTTGTCCTGTCAAGTCTTGACCACACTGTTTCTCTCCAGGCCTTCCTGGCCTCAGACTCTCATGGCCTTTCTGTCTCCTCTCTTCTGTAATGGTCCCGGAGCTTTGTTGAAAGGGTCTCTGCTTCATTTTTTAAGGCAGACTCTGTCACTAAACCTGTAGTTCACCGGTTTGTCTACGCTGGCTAGTCAGCGAGCTCTTGGGATTCGGGATTCACCTGACTCCACCACTACCCCCCAGCATTGGGGTAACGTGCTGCCCTTAGCTTTTATGTGAGTGTCGGAAACCCCAAATCAGGGATTCATCTTGTACATCAAACACTTACCGACTGAGCTATCTCTCCAGCCTCCTATGCCATTTTCTATAAGGGACCATGGATATTGGGATAAGGGTAGAGCTCATCCTTCCCCTTAGAACATGTCTTAGAACCAATTTCCTATTGATACCGAAGAGCCACTGTACCCTCCCTTTATCACTATGGTGCTCTCGTGAAGTCATCCTTTGAGACGACCTGAGCTGTGGGCTCTGCCTAGGGTGCACGGAGGCATCAGAGTGGCCTTCCAGAAGCACAGTTTACCTTCTTATGGGGAGACAAAGAGCCGAAGGCATCAGTGAGGAGGAAACGGGAGAGCCAGGATCAGAACTGGGGCTGCCTGAGCTTGCTCTCCTGTCTGACCCGTTACTCTGGCATGGGAAGTGGAAGGCTTCTTGCTTCCTGCTGCATATGGAAGGCATTCCAGGGTCCTCACCATGGGCCCTAGGGACTTGGGATGCTCACAAACCCCTGTAGACTCCTACTCTTCCTCTTCTCACAGTTTCTTACCTATTTTGGTTCCTTGCCCTCTGGGTTCTACACTTTCACATTTCATACCATCAATCTGGAATGTTCCTCTCTTCTTCTTCTTTTTTTTTGTGCCAAGTCTGTTTGATCTGCTCGTCATGAGCTTACATGCCTCTTCTCAAGCAGGCAGAAGATACAGTGTGATTGAAGATCCTTATCTGCATACAGCAGTGGGTGCTTGTAATCTTAGAGGAGGTGCGGGGGAGACAGGCAGATTCCTGGGGTTTGTTGACTGACAAGTCTAATCTACTTTGGTGAACTCCAGGCTAGTGAAATACTTTGTCTAAAAAACAAAGTGGAATACCTACCTGGCAGGGGAGATACCTTGATCATGAAGGTGGTTTTTCCAGGGTGAGGCTTTATCCATTGCACTTTGGATGTGTTGGCCCACTTTGTTGATGTTTAATTTCTTAAAGCCCCTTGTCTCATCTGGGTGGTGGTGATGCACTCCAATAATCCCAGCACTTGGGAGGCAGAGGCAGAGGCAGAGGCAGGTGGATCTCAGTGAGTATGAGGCCAGTCTGAGTTCCAGGACAGCCAGGACTGTTACACAGAGAAACCCTAAAAAAAAACAAAAAACAAAAAACAAAAACAAAAACAACAAAAAAAAAACAACCGGAAAAACAAAACAAAATAGCAACAACAACAAAAACAAACAAAAAACAAAGTGAAAGTTTTCTCATTAATGAAAAACCAGAGTTGACCTCTGACCCTCACAAACACGTCCACATGCACATATACATGTAAACACACACACACACACACACACACACACACACACACACACACAGAGAGAGAGAGAGAGAGAGAGAGAGAGAGAGGGAGGCAGGGAGAGAGAGGCCCTGTAGGGTTCTCTGTCCTATATACAGCCACTACTGCTATAACACTTATGACATCATGAGGCTACAAGGCTATAGACTGAGTCATTGAATATCCACATTCTCCATGCTGCTGTATGCTCGTGACATGTGATGTGGGAACAGGTCTAATGGACTCACCTTGGTAAAACATGATACCGATGCAGGCCTGGTTTACAGCAAGCACTCAACAAACATTCTAGGACCGTGGATGTAACTCAATGGCAGAGAGCTCATCTAGCATGTGCAAGGTCTTGAGTTCAATCCCCAGTATCAAAATCAATCAATAAATAAAACAAAACCCCCAAATGTTAGCAAGAATGAACAAGCACATCTTGTCTCCTAATCCTCTTGTCAGCCTTGGGAAAGCGTTTTTATTCCTCAACCCCACACCCCATAACTGAAGAAATCTGTAGTCAGAAGCATCAGGTAGTTTCTGAAGTGTCAGAAACAACAGTCAAATTTGGGGTCTCTGATCCTCTTTCCACCATCTTGGTAACTAGACCCCGAGCATGCCCTTGGCTATTTATGTAAGTGGGTATAAATCTTATCTTGCTATAGGTGACCTAAGTAAGAAGGCTCATAACAGGATGCTGCAGAAGTCTATGTTAGCTTGCCTCCAAGCCACGGGTCCCTTTCTGAAAGCAAACAGAGTACCAGTTTCTTACACATCCATCTAGAGGTCGTCTACACATATTCAAGAATACCCAGGCTTTCTTTACCCTTTTCTGTTGTGACACAATGGTAGCATGATACACATGCTGTCTGCCCCTTCTGTGCTCAGCTATGTGTTCTAGCAGCCCATTTCTACACCTTTCCTTCACGTTCTGAGAAGCAGAACTCATTTCCACAAGTTCTTACATTACTCTCCAGTGATAGAATTTGAGTTGCTCCCATTGCATTTGCCATCAGCAATCATGAGCAACCTGGTGCCTATGTCAACCCATATGTGTACAACTATATTTGAAGGGCAGAATTCTAGATGCTGGGACTGGTAAGATGACCCAGTCAGTAAAGTACTCGCCTTGAAAGCAAGAGGACCCAAGGTCAGTCCCCAGAACTCATGCCTTTAAAAGCTGAGATGGTGGGATGCACTTGAAATCCTAGTGCCGGAGAGATGGAACCAGGTGAAATCCTGGGTCTCGATGGCCAGCTAGCCTAGCCTCTTTGGCTAGTTCTAGGTAGATGAGAGACCCTGACTCAGAATTGGAGATGGTGAGCAACTAATGAATGACACTTGAGGCTGATCTATGGCCTCCACATGCATGCACAAATGTACTACACACATGCACACTCACACACCCACACACATACCACACACACACTTACTACAGATACACACACACATACTACAGACACACCCACACACATACTACAGACACACATACACACACGCACCACATATACACCCACATACATTCACAGGCACACACACATATATCACAGACACACACATTACACACACACCACACACACAGACACACACCCCCGACATTTCTAGCTGTAGGATTGCTACTCGTAAGGGTATGCTACAATATTTTAAAGTACTTTTCAGAAGCATGCTTAAGGCCTTAGAGCTGATACAATAAAGTTCATGAGCTCTATCTACAGTAACCATGACAGATAGACAATGCCAACGCCAGCTCAATATCTATGGAAGCCTTGTAAGAGAAAGTCATTCTCGAGGGGACCTGAGATTCAGCCACATTGTCTCTCAATAGTTGACCACTCTCCTCTGTTGTGCGACTTTTCCTTGGGGAGACTATTCTTTTCCACCTCAGAGAGAGAGAGAGAGAGAGAGAGAGAGAGAGAGAGAGAGAGAGAGAGAAAGAGAGAGAGAGAGAGAGAGAGAGAGAGAGAGAGAGAAATGACAGAACATGGAAACAGTTCCCTCCAGGTCCATGTCACGAGAGAGTTCATTGGAGTTCCTTGCAGAACCGTGAGTGGAGGTTATTTCAGGAGGATGAGTGATTCAGGAGCTGCATTGCCCAAAAGACCACTCCTCAGTGGGTGATGATGGAGCCGTTGTAGTCCTCAGGACAATCTGGGGGCAGTTACATAGGGGAGAGTCTCTTCTCCCACAGAGAAGTTGTTGACTACTTTTGTATTTTAGGGAATGGGCTCAAAAAGTACTGTAAGTTTTATGAGCTTCCAGGGTTTCCCAAGTTTCACGAGCTCTCTGAGTTTTTGGAGGCTCTCTCCGTCAAGAGGGGCCATTCTTCATGGCGTCTGCCTTTTCCACACTTTTGTTCCCCAGCCCTTACAAGCAGGCAACATGCATGATATCTTAGAAATTCTGACTTCCAATACCAGGGATCAAGTACACCTCACATCTGGGCTTTGCAAAATCTAGAACACGCAATCCCCAAAGAACATGTTGTAAAAACACGTTCAAAAAGCAGATGTCAGAATCAAGATATGGGGGAAGGGAAGCAGAGGGGAGGGGAGAGAAGGGAAGGGAAGGGACATATACTCATGGTCAAGTAGCATGTTATTGTACACATGTCTATGTCTGTCCAAGTAACTGCATGCATGGGCTGTTTTTGGAGGCACTGGGGATTGAACCCAGGGTTTTGTGTACCCCAGGCAAGTGTTCTTCCACTTAGCGATGCCCTCAGTCTCCAAAGATCTCTATTAGTAGCCAGGCCCTTTTGATCCAGGCAGGCTTAAAGTCCAGTTTTGTCTGCTCTTCCCCTATCCTCCCCACCACCATCTGCTGTGGGAATCCATATCAGTTATGCGCAGGTCAGGAGTTCAAGTCCTGCCTGTATTGTTGACTATGGGGGACTTGGGGCAATTTGTTCAGTATCTCTGAGCCTGGGTTTCCTCGCCTGTAAGCCAGGGACAATGATTATATTCCTCTAGGGGATTCTGTGAGATGAATTTATACATTATATTATATACGGCTTGCTGTATAAATCTGACTAAAAACGTAGCATTTGGTTCTTAAGCATGTCTTACTAGGGACTGAATATTCTTTGTTGACGTCTTCTATAACATGCCTGAGGAGTGAGGCTGGGTGACTTCTGACCCACTTAACTTTACTCTGTCCCCCACTGATCCAAAGGAATCTCACTCTGCCTTAGAGAGTCACGTGGACAGAGGGCCAAACCCTCAGCCCATTGGCTGAGCCTCGAGGTGGGGATGCTAGCTGCATCTCTGAGTCCCTCCCTGCTCTTGGCTTCAGAAGAGCCAATCTAATAACTTGGCCTGGTGACCTCAAATTTTGCTGCGAAAGTGTATTTTGCAGGCTTTCCCCAGCGGCGCTCTCACAGATTGTTCTCAGGCCAGGAAAATTCTTTATTTTCTTCTCTAACACCCAGCACCCTACCACACACATAAAAGAAGGCAGAGAAAGAGACACCACAGTTGAGTCCCTTGATTTTGTATTTAGTCATTGCTAAAGGCCTTTGCCATCCCATGGGGGCGCAGTTTAATATGCAACCGTTATGCTCCTGCAGTTGGCAGGTGGGACTGGAGGATGGGTAGGTTTGCACTGGGTCCCTGCCACTCCAAGGAGCGTTCTAGAAAAGGAGTTTAGCATATGAACCCCGAAGTGGCAGGATTCCCCCTCCTTCACAAGGGAGAAAGGAGACCCTAGAAGACACAGAGAGACCCCCTGTTCCCCAACACTGTTCTCTGAAGGGGAAATTTCCTGGGCCTACCCTCTACCAGCAGCTACAAGACTGTGACTGAGCCCGTCTATGGAACTCACCTAGCTCAGGAGACCTGTTTGTTTTGCCTCCTTGTGGGTCTCAAACCATGAGAAGCAGTGTAGCTTGTTGGTGAGATCCTCTGGGTTTGGAGTCTGAGAGAACCAGGCTTGAATCTAGGCCCTACCTAGTATTATCCCTGGGACGTAGGCAAAGCAACTTTCCATATCCCAGCCTCTGCGCATAGGCAAGGGAAAGATAATTACATCCACTTTGGGAGTCCGTTAGATGGCTGGAGCGAGATGATGTGCGGATGGTGTAAACAGTTGACTGCCAGGAAGTGGCACTGGTTGTTAAAGCTGTCTGGTATGATGTTTTAAACTTACTCAGACACCGAAGAGAAAATAAACCAGGTGTTTGCGAATGACAAAAGTCACAACAGGGGAGAAGCTGAAAGCAGGTTACCAAACCCTGTATTTATAGCCCTGTGTAGAGGTGGGGCTGGAGTTAACTATTCATTCTCCAGAATGTGGCTGAAGCTGACACAGACGCCTCTGCTCTTGCCCTGCTGTTTCCAGACTGCTTCCCGGCCTGGGATAGGTTTCCACATGTTCCTCCCACCCCTGCTCATGGAGGCCAAAGCTGTTAGTTTGTTGCATCAGCTGAAATAATGTTACAGGAATTCTTGGCCTCTCTGTCTTCTAACTCCAGACATCAGAGGACAGAGTCTTCCTTAGCGCAGCCGTGGCTGTAGCAACGGCAGGCTCTGTTGCTGTTAGCTACGACAGATTCCAGGGCCGGCTGCACACATCTCAGTTCCGTTAGGTACCTGCTCCAGGGCTCCGGGGACTTTGCCGGAGCTCTTTTGTCTATTTTAATTGTTGCCATAGAACATTTTAGCATTGAAATCATTACAGATGCACAGGAAGTAGCAAAGGTCATTCAGAGAGGATCACGTGACTTCTATGGGCTTCCTCAGTGATTCTATTTTGCATACCTACTGTAGAGCAGTGAAATCCGGAAACCAACGTGGCTCTAGTCTGGCATTATAGGTTTGTGTAACCACCACTGTCAAGGTCTCAACCGTCCCATCATCCAATGATCTCCCTCTTCCTGCTCCTTTATTGTCACACTCAACCCTCTGTCCACACCATTCCTGCCCTTGGTTATTGTCAGTCTGCTTTCTCACCTGGGATGCTGGTTAGGGTGAAAGGATGTCATCAGCCATCAGGGACAATGAGGGTGCGCAGGGACATTTGGGCTCCTAATTAAATGTCTAATTTGGATGACGAGGAGTGGCAGAGTGTAGACAGAGCACGCACAGTCTCCTTTTACAGCGGAGTGTGTCTCTGGGGGTGAGTTAGGGAGTGAGGCTCCCAATCAAGACCTTCAGCTGTATGAGGGTGAAAGGCCTGCCAAGAGCTGTCTGGGAGATGCTCCCTTCAGTCTGTGGGAGCTTGCTCCGCTATCTAGTGTGTATTCTCAGCATCCGATCACTGTATGCTCTCTCCCACTTGCAGGAGCACCTTCCTTCTGCCCTCTGCCCTCTGCCCTCCACTGGCTGGCACCATAGATTGCCAACACTGGAGCCACCTCTTGCATATCATTTTGAGGCGCTTCTTCTAGGCTTTATACCTATTTTTGATTGCGTTTTTCTCCCTTCGCTGGTCTGATGGTCTTTGGCATGGATCCCGTCTGTGCTTGGTTTGCATAATGAGGCCAGTGCTCTGATGATCATCTCTTAGGTAACCCCAAGGGTTTTGACTTGCCAGCAGGGTCAGGACATGCTTGCTTGCTCTTCAGTTTGCTTCTTCTTGCATGTTGAATTGATGCTGTATGCAAACAGGTGTGCCGTGGTTGGAGACGCTATTCGTCACTCTGACCTGACTGCTTTCTGTTTCTTCCTGCCTTTTTCATGTTTCATTTCAGTTCCCCTGTTGCCTCACTTGTTTTTTTTTTTTTTATCATCTGGTATGTCACTGTGGTTTTGCAAGAGGAGTGCCCTAGACAGCAGGTGGCTATGATGAATGTGTCTGTGTAGGCACTGGGTGGCTAGGATCCTTGAGGATTTTAGTGACAGCCTTGAACGCCACATTCTTTGTGGAAGTATTTCTAGTTTCCAAATCAGATTTTTTTTTGTCAGTTCTTTCAGCATTCTAAATTCTTCTCTTTGCTCTGGTTCACTCCACCCCCTGTGATAGGACACCGACACCGGCATGCTCCTCCGAAACGCCTTTCCTCTGACAGAGGCTCATGGAAATATCGGTAAAGATAATCCTGGTGCAATCCCAGGTGAGTCACTATCCCTCTCTGGCCATCCTCAATTTCGGCATTTTAAAGATGAGGCACTGCACGACAGTAATTTTCTTCTTTTTCTTTTGCTGACTGCCCTAAGGGATGATGGAGCCTTGTGAGCTCTACCCGCTTCCGTGTGGGTATCTCAGCAGGACTAATCTCCTACAGGTCTTTTAAAGGTAACAACTGTAGCTTCTTTGGGATCACGAACAGGCTAATCTTTATGATTTCAACTCAAGATTTCTTCAAAGCACATAGGAAGCTCCCTTGCTAGCTCCACCCCTTCTAGAACTGCTACTTTGAAGCAGGCCAGGTCCTTCCTAGCTTCTAGCTTGCCCTGTGAGAGTTGGGAAGCAGTCTTCTGAAATGCTGTTGGCCGTCCCACCTGTCATGCCCCAGGCACACACAGCCTTCTGGGAATTCAATGATAGAAAGCTCCTGGGCAGACCAACCAAATCTAGCACGCACATACATTCTACATGCGGTACAAACACACGAGTTTTGTTTGTTCAAAAGGAAAGGGAGTCAGAGAAGAAGCTCTCCATAGGGAGGGGTGATGAATGAGGGAGTCAGAGAAGAAGCTAGCACACTAGTGAGTGTGAACATGTGTGTGTGAATGGGCGTTATCATGTGTTAGTGTGTCGAGTGTATCTATTTGTGTTCCCTGCTTTGAATCCTCAGCTCTTTCTAAACGTTAATTTAACTATACGTTGCTACTGTCTCTTGCTCTTTCTCTATAGTTTTCCCCCTTTTGTTATTATTTATCATTATAAACATGACTGGATTGCTTAGGTGCAAGAAAATTTTTATTAAAATTTGGTACAGAAGAACCTCGGGAAGATAAACACGTTTGCATTTTATTTACTGAAAAAAGGAAAAAAGAAAAAGAAAAGACATGCTGTCCCTCTGACAACATCCCACAGTATTTCTAAAATAAAGCCTTTTTTCTTAATTATTCCTGAATGGACATCTTGATCTGTTTCATATGCATGTAAAAGTGTTGATACTAATTAAGGAAAAAGAAAAACACAAGTAATTAGGAAGAATATTAAAAGTCTTTTTATGTTTGTATAAAGCCTTGGAGTTAAAAAAAATGCTTTACCATGAGTGACTTTATTTAGAGATTGAAACAACCCATTGGAAGAACTGTATTGTATCACACATGGTCCGCATCTTATGGAGGAGGAAACCAGGGCTTGGAGAGATTATGTTATGCTAAACTCACTAGAGTTTACCACTATCATTATAAAGGCTTTGGTGTGGTGATGAGGGTACAGCCCAGGGCCTTGCACACCCAACACAATTGCCTTACTCCAACCTCAGCCCTAACCTATTTTTAAAACCTTAAATATAATGCTCTGTGCCATGGGATTCTTTTGTTGTTGTTGTTTTGTTTTATTTGTTTATTTTAAATTGAGAATAACTTTTTCATATAATATATTCCGATTACCACCCCATCTCCTCCAATTTCCTCCCCACCTTCCCACATATCCAACTCCACACCTTCTTTCTCTCTCTGTTGAAAACAGGCAAAAACAAACAAAAACACAAGAAACACACACACACACACCCGATAAAACCATAAAATTGGAAACCGTAGTATCCAAGCAAAAGACCAGTAAGATAAAAAAACAATATACCCAGACAAAGCAATGTCAGACAGAAAAATCCTCAATAATACTATTGAGTTCCTTTTACGTTGGCTGTCTAATGCTGGACACAGGCCCTACCTTTAAGGGAGGTTTCTATACTCAGTGAGACTCCGTTGGTGAAAATTAATTTTCCCTTTGTAAGTTGCTGTCATTTGGCTCTAGCTTCTGGGTTGGGGATGGAAGTTCAAGCCCACTTTCCCCTCCCAGTGCTGAGACTCCACATGACTTGAACCTATGCAGGTCTGTGCTGCCACAGTCTCTGCGAGTTCACCTGTGAGTCACTCTTGTGTCTCTAAGACACTGTTTCCTCGGTGATCTCCACCCTCTTCTGCTCTTACAAGTTTTAATATGGATGGCACCAGGGACAATCTATGTGTTCAAGTCCGTCACTCTCTGGTAGATAAAACAAATTTTATTTCTCACCTAGACGATCCTGGCTAAATTCATGGGTCTCAAAAATAAGAACAATGTGGCAGAGGGGCTTCCGTGTGATGGGGGAAGGGACCAGGGTGGGAGGGAGACTAGAGAGAAAAGGGGGTCACAGAACCCAGAATGCACTTTAGGCTTGTGTTAAATAGTTAAAGAACAAATCCAAAAAACGTTGTAAAGATGAAGTTTCATTTCACCTGATGAAAGCCTGTTGTTCCCATCTTTAGGTAGTGATTTTGGTAAACCTGTGGATTCGGTAAACCTAGGTCCTCCTGTGTCCTTGGCCAGGGTCTGGCTGTGAGCGATGCCATGCTGTGCTTGTTGTGCGTATACAGGTCAGAGGACAACCTTGGGTGTCATTTCGCACCTTCCACTTGGAGACAGGAAGTTTGCCACTGTGTGGTTTGTCTACATATTCCAGTCTTGCTGTCCTGTGAACCCCCGGGGAGTCTCTTGTCTCTGCCTCCTGTATCTCTGTAGGAACACTGGAATTACAGCATCTGGCTTTCCCTGGGTGCTAAGGCTCTGACCTGAAGTTCTCATGCCTGCATGGCAAGGGCTTTGTTCACTGAGCCAACCCCCTCAGCCCCAGGTATTCATTTCAGTGGCTGTGTGGCCATGCTCAGCCCAGTCCTGACAGAGCCCAGTACTCCCCATTCAAAGTCGCCAGAGGATGGGGTTTGGAGGAATGATAATGTCTTCCTGTGTGTTTTCCCATGAGCTAGCCTGACAGGTAAAGGTCACTGCTGCAGTGAGGGAGTTCCCATCTGTTGATACTCAAATTCTTCAGCCAACCACTCCAAAATTGAAATGCATATTTAATAAGGTGACTCTCTGCAACAAAGCAATTTAATTCACAGATAATTATGCAGATCCACTCTGCTCTCAGGATGCCAGCTCCAATCACAGTGTCCTCAGTTTGGCATATTGAAGCCTCTACAGCTGTCTCCAGCATTGACATTCCCCGAGATATGATCATTATTTTGGAAATGCCAGGGATCTGGAGTCATGTGAAAGTATCACCTTTTCACTAGGTTGGCAGTTAAGATGCAGAATGCCCAGTTAAACTTGAATCCCATAGAATTCAATGCAAAGCATTTTACTCTCTGTCCCAAGCATCTCATAGAATATACTTTTGCCAATCATTGCACAAACGCTAAAGCTTAATTGGTTATCTTGTATTTTTATTTAACAAATCTGGCAATAGTACCATTCATAGAGAATTATGTTTTCTAATTGGTGGCAGATTTTGGCTGTATCTTTTGCCATGGGAGAAGGCACCTTGATGATGTGTTACCATCTTGCATGTATGGCAACAACAACACATTTCATCAATGAAATCTAGTTTATATGTTTTTGTTAGGGTTTTTATCGCTGTGAAAAGGCATCATGACCTTGGCCATTCTTATAAGGAAAACATTTAATTGGGGTGGCTTGCCTAAAGTTTCAGAGGTTCAGTTCATCATCATCATCATGGTGGGAGCACAGTGTTGTGAAAGCAGACATGTTGCTGTAGCTGCAGTTGAGAGTACTACATCTTGTAGGCAACAGGAAGTTGACTGAGACACTTGGTGTTATCCCAAGCATAGGAAACCTCAAAGCCCGCCCCTATAGTGACACACTTCCTCCAACAAGGCCATACCCACTCCAATAAAGCCTTATCTTCTAATAGTGCCACTCCCTATGAGATTATGGGGACCAATTACATTCAAGCTATTACATTCTGCTCTCTGGCCCCATAAACTTATAACAATATCATAATGCAAAATGTATTAGTCCAACTTCAAAAGTCCCCATAATCTATCACAGTCTCAACAATGTTTTAGAGTCTGAAGTTCAATGTCTCTTCTGAGATTCATACAATCTGTTAGCTCTAATCATCTGTAAAAATCAAAATAAAAAAACAGATCACATACTTCCAATATATAATGGCACAGGACATACATTACCATTTTAAAACACAGTGAAGGGAGCACAGCAAGGAAATACTGGACAGAAACAAGACTGAGAACCAGCTGGGCAAACTCCAAACTCTGCATCTCCATGTCTGATGCCAAAATGTTCTCCAGATCTCCAACTCCTTTCAGCTCTGTTGACTGCTACACACTTTCTTTCTCTTGGGCTGGTTCCACTCCCTGTTAGCAGCTTTCTTTGGCAGGTATCCCATGATTTTGGCATCTCTAACATCTTAGGTTCTCCAAGGCAATCTAGGCTTCAACTTTGCAGCTTCACACAATGGCCTCTCTAGGCCTCCATTCAGGGAAACCCTTGACACTTGCCTGGCTTCCTTGGCTTTCGTTAGGTGTGGAGGCAAATTTGATACCCCGTTCTTTCTATCCTTAACTCTAAAGCCAGAATTATGCAAAGCAGCTGTGTTTATTCTCTAGGACACAGGCCCTCTGAAAGCTGGAGTGACCGAGGTTGAACATGTGAGCAAAGCTGGGCCAATCAGAGCTGTTTCTGAGAACTGTTCATTTTTGGAAGCGTTTGAAATCAAAATTGGTTGGCAAGATACCTTCTTATCTCTTCCCAAAAGTAAGAATGAAAATAAGATGGAGAGGTGGAGGGAGAAGAGGGAAATGGATAGAAAGGAGAAGGAGGGCGCTGCTTATTTTCACTTACATTTCTGGTTTAAGGTTAAAGGATTGCATCCGCTTGTCGTCTTCTCTCCGGCAGAGTTTGAGACTGGGCCAGACCTCACCTGGCAAGTGAATGCATAGAAGATTTAACTAAATTAAGTTTGTCTCAGAGCCAGCCTTGATATAATTCCCTAGCCTATAAATCCATGACTTCTGTAGTCATGGATGGAGCAACCCATTCATGAGAGCAGAGCCTTAACCATATCATAATGGTATCACAGTGTCTCCTAGTGGGGATCAATTTCAGTGGAGTCTTGGAGGAGATAAACCACACTGAGACTGTATGGTGTCTCTTTCTTTGAGCTTACCTGGAGTGGACTTTGGTACTTGACACTAAATGGAATGTATTTGACAAAGGGCACTAAATAGGGACAACATTTAACAGAAGCAGAAAGGAATTATTTCCTGGAATAACAGTATCTCTTCTCCACACTCATGCACATCCTATTCCTTACTCAAGACCAGATTACTCCTATTGTCTCTGTCTCTGTGGAGTACTGGTTAGTTGTTCAGGACATTTAAAAAGTACTCTGATTTTCGTTACAAAGAGTCTTCCTACTGAAATTAGGATCCACAGACTTCCATCAGGTAATTGGGGCTTCCTCAGAAACTGCATGGGAGACCCCACTTCAAAATGTCAGCATTGCTTTCCTCATAGCTCCACTCGGCAGCCTGTCATTTTTTTGACTGGAGGATTCTTCCAGGATGCTTCCCACAGGCAGCAGGACAAAGCCTGGCCTCTGATGTAGTAATTGGCTGTCTGGCTGACTTCCTCATCTCTATTCTGTGTACATGTCACTCATGATGCAACTTTGTTGCTGCCCCCTGCTTTGGCCTGAGATGCAGCTGAGCAGAGGACCGTTAACGCTTTCCTGTTAGAGCTCAGATACTACCTGCAGACTCATGGTTTTGAATGCATGGTGGCCAGCTGGTGGCACTGTTTCGGTAGTTTGTGGCACCTTTGGGAGGTGGGGCTTCACAGGAGGAAGTGTGTCTTGAGGTTATAGCCTGGCCCACTTCCGGTCTATTCTCTGCTTTCCCTCTTCCGAGATGTAGAGTCTCATTGCAAGCTCCTGCCACCTCAGACTGAGAAACCTCAGCTAAAGTAATAATGGGGATTATGCTATTTATAATAACAACATCATCATGTATTGAATATTTACTTTCTACCAGGTATGGGATGGTCTCTTCATGATGACTGAACATACTTACAGTGTTAGGAAGGCATGTAGTATTTATTATAATTCCTTAAGGATGAGGTAATCAAATTGCAGGCAGGGCAATGTACTTGTCCCAGACATGTATTAGGAAGCAGTGGAACAGGAATCTATACCTTAGCCTGACACATTTGAGCAGAAACTTTCATGAGGAGCAGGTGGGGTTCAGCTAGGTGGTGATGGAGGAGCAGAAGCAAAGGCATGCTGGGAAACAGTGGGGCTGGCAGATGAAGGGGAGTGTATGGGCTGGGCAGGGTCTAGGTAGCTGGACATGGAAAGCAGGAGAGTTTGGCTGGGACCAGGCTGGGGTGCAGTTCATTTGCCCCCTGAGAACTTTGTCTGGGTTTATAGTGACTGAGAGTTGTACTGTTAAGCACAGACATGACATGCTCAGACTCACATCACAGAATGGATCCACAGAATTGTGGTGGGAGTGGGGATCCAGCCAGGAGGTGCTTGTGATCACGGTGTGCTTGGCCTCCATCCTGCAACGCTGCTCATTTCTTCTGTGGGGATGGATCTGGGCTGGCTGGGAAGTGAGCAAAGCTGCTCTCAAGGGATTATGTTTCTCAGTGACTGGCTGTTCTTCCTATAGATAAGCCAAGCTTGCCAAGCAGCCCACAGACTGTCCTGATCTATAAATAAGCCGTCTGTCTGCATTTACCCTATCTCCTCTAGGCTTTAGGTGCAGCCTTTTCTAGAATTTAGATAACCAGGGAGATGGTCTGAAGACGTTGTGGGTGTGAGGGGTTGGGGTGGGGTGGGGTGGGGCTCAGCTGCTGTAGAAATGGGTGCTGATGTTTTTGCAGGATGGTGGTGGTGGATTTCAGTGTTCAAATTTGTTGACAGAGGTTTCTGTTCTGCCTGGTCCCGCAGTCATTCAGTCCCAAAGAAACACACAGAGGCTTACATTAATTATAATCTGGTTGGCCTATTAGCTCAGGCTTCTTATTAACTCTTACATCTTACATTAACCCATAATGCTTGTCTGTGTTAACCTTGTGGCTTGGTACCTTTATCAGTGAAGTATTCTCATGTTGCTTTCTCTGTTTCTGGGTAACAACTGCAGACTTCTGAACTTTTCCTCTTCCCAGAACTCTTCTGTTCTGGTTGCCCCGCCTATACTTCCTGCCTGGCTACTGGCCAATCTGCATTTTATTAAGCAAGTACAAAAGGCAAATCTTTACAGATACAAGACCATTGCTTCACAGTATTGTTACACTGTGAACTCACTAAAGTGTGTCTCACTAAAGAGAGATTTCCTGACTCAGCTTTAGCTGCAAAAACCTTGCAGCTTTTTTAAGAGGCCCTGCCACAAAACAGTTAAAGGGTGTTGATGAATAGCCGACTGCACAGCTTTATGGTGCTGTCAGGGACCTTGAAACTCCACAGAATTGTGGCAATAAACATGGCTCCTGTCAGTACCTCTGCCTTGAGGCCAGGATCTAGGGAGAGGAAGCTTGGGTGATACAGGGAAACTGAGGCCTGGAGATGAGGTTCCTAGAAATTCTGATTCATTACAAAGTCCCACTTTAGGCCCCTTACTTAAATATATTTATCCAATGACTCACTTGGGCTCTCTGGATCCCTTCGAGAATTTGCTTCAAATCTTACCTTCTGCATGAGCACTGAGACGTAATCTCTCAGTGCAATCTGCTCCTGCTCTCATCTCCGTCCCTGTCCCCTTGGTTTCTCTTTGCCATAGACTCTATCAATTTCTCATGTGTAATGTCATCAGCTTGCTCTTTGTATCTCTTTCCCTTCACCCAGTGTGTTAGCTCCCCAGGGACAGCCTGATTGTCTGTCTGGTTATTCCAAGTTTCTAGAACGTGTGCTCAATAAGGCTTTGTTTGATTTTTAAATCTGTGTTTATGTGTGTACCACATGTATGTGCATATCATGTAGTATATAAGTGTGTGTGTGTGTGTGTGTGTGTGTGTGTGGTCAATAGTCTATTTCAAATGTCTTTCCCAGTTTGTTTTCCAACCTTAATTTTTTTGAGGTGGTCTCTCACTGATCCTAGGAGCTTCCTGACTCAGGTAGACTGGCTAGCCCATGAGCTCCTGTGATCCCCCTTCCTGCCTCCCCAGCGCAAGTATTACATTTGTGTTCTGCCATACCATGGTTTTTACTTTGGTGCTGGAGATCTGAACTAAGATTACCATGTCTGTACACCAAGCACTTTACTGACTGAACCATCTTCCCAGGCCTTAATAAGTATTTAATATTTGCCTTTCTGTCATCATAGATGACTTTAAATAAAAAATTTCAACTAGTTTCAGAGGAAACAAACTATTAAAAGGAATGCATATATGAAAAATTGCTGCTGCTGATAATTTCTGTTGTTCATGTTTGTTAATTTTTCATTACATTTATAGATATATTTATTTGTGTGTGTGTGTGTGTGAGAGAGAGAGAGAGAGAGAGAGAGAGCGAGAGAGAGAGAGCATTGTGCTATAGTGCATATGTGGAGGGCAGAGATGTGGAAGTCAGTTCTTTCTTTCCACCACATGGTTCCAGGGATTGAACTCAGGTCACCAGTGGCAAGTACCTTTACTTACTGGGCCACCTTTCTGGCCCCTTTGTTGTTCTGAGACAGAGTTTCTTTCTGTGTAGCTCAAACTTTCAGGGATGTCCCTGCCTCAGTCTCCCAAGCCCTGAGATTATGTGTGATTCAGGACACTGAGATGCTGCTACTGTTGCTATTTTTAAACAAAGGGTCACACTCAAATTATTAAGGAAGAACTCAAGAGCCTGGACATTCATTCTCATGCACTAGGTGAATTGTCTTTCTGAAGACATTGGTGTTGCTGGGCGATGGTGACGCACCCTTTAATTCCAGCACTCAGGAGGCAGAGGCAGGCAGATATTTGAGCTTGAAGCCAGCCTGGTCTACAGAATAAATTCCGGGACAGCCATGGCTACACAGAGAAACCCTGTCTCAGAAAAACAAAAACAAGAACAAAACTAAAAAGACACTAGTGTCTACACCAGGCAGCTCTGTTCACTAGACATATATCACGAGTTCACAGTGACCCTTTTCAGTTTCTAATAGCAAAAATGAAAAAAAAATTATTTTACTTTTTTATTTTACCTTATATTGAACTTTATTTTTATCACATTCATACACGTCCTTAACATGTTAACATTATTAGAGAGATATTTCCTATATTTTTTCCGCAAAGTTCTTAGAACTTGATGTACATTATATACTTAATCTTGTCTAGCCACATTCAAAAATCATTTTTTGCTTTATGTGTATGGTTGTCCTGCCCACATGTGTGTTCATTGCCCATGGAGGCCAGAAGAGGGAACTGGGTACTGAAGCTCTGGACAGTCATGAGGCACCATGTAGATGGTAGGCACAAACCTGGAAGAGCAGTTAGCACTCTTAGAACCATCAAGCCATCTCTCCAGCCCTCGGTCTAGCCTCATTCATTTAGTAGTCACAGAAAACAGTACCAGTCAAGGCAGTTATAGAAAGGAAGACTTGGGGTATTTGTTTTCTTTTTCTTTAGGAACTTTTGTGTGCATCAGTGACCGGGACAATATTGTGAGCCTTGGAAGAGAGAGAAGATGAAGGAGGCCAGAGCAGGTGTGATTAGCTGTTTGAACAGGGGGTGAAACTAGCAAAGACATGAAAAATCTTTTTATAGAATATACAATTGACAGGTAAACATGGACATGTATTTAATTTTCTCTACTGTCAAGGAGATTAGTCAACTTTAATATTGAAGTTTTATTTTATACAATTACGTCACTGAAAATGCAAGCCAGGTCAGTTTACCCTTGAATGGCCAGCGGCAATGACAGACTGCAACACTTTTGGGAAGTCTTTTGGGGAAGAACTCCCAAGCTCTGTAGATACCTTAATTGCCTGTTTTCTATAAGTGTGCCTTTGGAAATTCAGGTCTTAAAAATAAACTAAAATGAAGGGTAAAGGATAATAATGCTAACATGGCTTTTCCACGTTACTTATAAAGGAAAAGCTGGCACTCACTTAGTAAAAAAAGGAAAGAACTTTATCCATTTAGAAGAATTTTCCAAAGAAAATATATCAACATAAGAAATGCTGCTGTTTCAAAGATAAGGGAAAAGGAGTTGGAGACACAATATAATTTTATTTCTTTATTTATTTTTGCTTGAAGCTCCATAAGCATCCTCAGATAAACAGTGCCACCCAGAATAACATTTTTCAATGTGGTAACATCCTGGTCTTAAAAAGTGTTCCATTGTAGGGCTTGTTTTAGTGCAGTGCCCACCCACAAAGATGCTGATATTTTAATCGATTCTTTATAAACATCAGATTTCTTATGTATAAGGTGGAAGGTGTATAACATGGGGTGTGTGTTGGTTCATTTTGCGGTGATTAAATACCTAGGAGGATTAATTTTGGTCCATGGTTTAGAGAGGGTCCAGCCCTGGTGTGGGAGAGGAGAATTGTCTGTATTCTGTCAATCATGATTTAAATAAATGCTGATTGGCCATTAGCCAGGCAGGATGAATAGGAGGGGAAACCAGACAGAAAGTAGAGGTGGGGCAATGAGAACAGGAGAAATCTGGGAAGAAGGAAGCCCACTTCCCCCACTCCTGCCCAGACCACCGAAGAAGCAGGATGTGACCTGCCCCGCTGAAAAAGGTACCGAGCCACGTGGCTACCATAGATAAGAATAATGGGTTAATATACGTTATAAGAGCTAATACGAAGCCTGAGCTAATGGGCCAACCAGTTTATAACCTAATGTAGACTCTCTGCGTGATTTTCTTTGGGACTTGCCAGCTGTGGGGTACCAGGCAGACATAAACCCCAACAAGCCGGCCCTCATGTTACACAGCCCATTGTGGTGGGGAAGGCAAGACAGTAGGACCTATTGCTGCCTGTCATGGTGGGTACCTAAGGCAGTGTGCTCACAGCCTTAGGAAGTCAGGAAGCAGCTGCCTGCAATCCTTGAAGCCTTCTCAGCTCCTGTAGCTTTTTGCCTGATGGCAAACACACCAACAAAAGGCTCCACAACCTCCCAGAACAGCGCCACCATCTGGAGGCCAAGTGTTCAAACACATAAGCCAGTGTAGGCATCTTACACTCAGCCAGAACAGGTTGGGAGGATTAAATGACCTCAGGTATAAGGAATTCAGGCACACGAAGGCCTGATAGACCTGAGTTATTAATATTGTTACAGTGCCTGATACTATAAAAGCAATGTTCCCAGAATGTGAGTTGTCATCTAATCTGTAACCCTTTTCAGTTGGGTTTATTCTAACATCTCTTGATGCTTGGTAATGAATTTCATAAATTACAGGCATGAAAAATAACTTGGGGTGACCACAGTTTGGTCTCTTCACACGACACGAAAGGATGCTGAGATAATGAGAAAGGAGGGTCCAGCCTGGGCTCACTCAGCAAGTCAGTTCTTCTTGAAAGCCAGGACCAGGGTTTCCCCTCCCTCCTCTCCTTCCATTCCCTTCCCTCACCTCTTTTCCCCATTCATTCTTCAGAAAGGAGCAGGCCTCCCCTGGGGGTCAACAAAGCATGGCATATCAAGTTGAGGCAGGACCAAGCTCCTTCCCCACCGCAATAAGGCTGGGCGAGGCAATCCACCATAGGGAATAGAGAAAGAACCTACTCTTGCAAGTTCTCTTCTGATCTCTATATGTATGCTATGTCATGTGTACCCATCCAGAGAAATAAATAAATAAAATGTAAGATGTGTGTGTGTGTGTGTGTGTGTGTGTGTGTGTGTGGTGTGTACATGAGATGGCATGTCTTGCCAAGCAGAAAGTCCTGCAGTGACATGCCTCAGCATTACCTATACAAATGTAATTTCTAGATGGATTCTTCCTGAGAGGTGTTGCTCTCAAGCTCCATGCAGCAAACGTACCAAGACTCCCAACAGCTTGCTTGAATCTGAGTGTGGCCAGTGACTGTGCAGAGAGCCCATGTTGGCCCCATGTCCTTAATTCCACAGAACACTTGTGTGCACAGTGTCCTGAATGGGAACAAGCCTCTGAGGATGCAGGCAGCTTAAGAGTTGCCTGAGGTACAAGCGCCGATCATCTGACTAATGAGGTGCCAACTCAGTTTGCTCTTCGGTCACATGGAGGAATCATAAGGCCTCAGGCTATTATCGTGGAGTGTCAGGGAGGCAGCTCATGGGAGATACTGGGGAACATGTCTCATCCCAAGCGGCTTCTGATATTTGATGTAGCTTTCCTCCCTTGGCATCCTCCAGTGAGCCTGGCTCTGGGCCCAGCTCTTTGTCATTTTAACTCTTGAAATCCCCTCCATCAAGTGATGGAGAAGCGTAAAAGGAAAATGTGGGCCCTTGGCGGGAGCTGTGTGAAGCCCTGTGTGTTCCCGATGGGCTCAGGTGTGGTTGCCCACATTTCTGTCCCCCCTTGCCCACTTCCCTCTGTGATCAACAGGCTGGGCAGGCAGAGGCTTGCAGATCCCATGTCTTCCATTTTTTCCATTCCATTCTCCTCATGAAACCTGTTCAGGAATTGCCCCCAAGGTAAAACAAGAGCCCAGCTGCTTTCTGGGTAGTGGGAGGAATTCGTATCACAGGCATCCTGGATACTCTCTTATTTCTGTTTATGATAGAAGAGCACAAATCCAAATAAACTAGCTTAAAATAAAGACCAGTTGCATCTCCTGGATCATCAAGAATAATATCATTATAGTTCTACATATACGGAAAAGAGAAAAATGTTACTGTAGTCTACCTCCTCACAAATCTTGATTTATTTTCATATAACATATGGCAAACAGCTTTCTGGTGTCAACTGTTCATTTTCCAAATCATCTGCATAAATAAATAATAAATAAATAATCATTTAATGCCCGAGGCATATTCTCCTTTGTGGCAATGGCCCGTTGTTGGACAGGGAGGGTAATATCTAGCTTTTATCCACGTGAGGCTTGGCTTCCATGCACACCTTGTTAACTCAGTCTTCACACAGGCACTCAAACAATTTCTTCAGCTTATTTTCTTGTTTGAAGCTGATGAGGACTGCACAATAAGAAAAGTTTAAATAGGTAACTTAAGAGGAAAAGAAATACGGAGATTATAGCGGTGGAGACCTCTTACCCTTTCTGTATGTGCACATGTGTGCTGGTGCAGGTGTGTGAAGAAGGCCTGGCTGCCTGGCCAGAGAGCCCCAGAGACCCAACTGTGTCTACTTCAGTGCTAGGATTACCTCTGGGGACCACCAGTCTTTTGTACCTGGTTTTCTGGGGATTGGACTCACGCTTGGCAGGCAAGCACTTAACTGACTGAGCCAGCCCTGCAGCTCATGGGTTCTCTTAGTCATTTTGCCTTGCTAAACCATGACAACCCATGGAGAGATCCCTGGAAACATTATTAGATATCCTTCAAAAATAACCGTTCTGTTAAATAAATCCCACCTTCTGATCCCCACTCTTGCAAAGATCTAAGTGGGAGTGTCGATTTCCTTGCCACGAAGTTACAGTCATTTTTTTTTTACCTGGTCCTCATGCAGAGATGCTGCTGGGAAACTTTGTGCCATCTGCTGTGGGATTTCTGCTCATCTGACCTTTTGAGCACTCTCTGATGTCAGGCAGATGTTTGGACTGAGAGTTCTCTGCATTGTGGTATCTTGGGAGCAAAGCTGATTCCAGATCCTATTTATTTGGCTGTGAACCCTACTCCACCTCCCCAACCCAGGGATAGATACGTATGGAGCAATTTAGGAACACTTGTGGCTTCTTGAAGAATGGGTCAAATCATCTTTGGTCTTGGCACAGCTTCACGATTCTTTGTTACAAAGTCATGTTTGGAAGAAAAGAGAAGCAGAAGAAAGCAGATTGCGTCCTACAGCTTGACACAGTGAGAGTTGGAACCGAGTAAGGGCTCAGTGGTCAAGAGTATTAAGATGGGCTTGTGCCATTTACCAGCTGATGGGACACTCTGAGAATGGAAGGGAGGACCAACTAAATGCATGTGTATTCATAAGCCATGTCTGTGGGTGATCTGGGGTTAGTGGACAGGCAATTGTGCTGCTGATGGACTCTCTGGTTGGAATCAGGAAGCCAGGCTTTGAGGCTCTGCCTCTTGTTTCTTCATCAAGGACTAATATTCTCAACTTCTCAGATCTGTTGTGGGAAGTAATTAGGATGCCAGGCTTTAGAAAGTGTGAGTCACTTTCCACCAATTAGATACTAGGTACTGTATCAGCTTGTCTTCATTGTGACAAAATACCGATGAAAACCAGTGTAGAGGAGGGAAGACCTATTTTGACTAGTGGTTTCAGAGGTGTCCAATCCATGGTCCCTTGGCTTTGGACATCATTGTGCAACCAGACAGGAGAAGAAAGATGCTCACCTTTTTCACCAAGACTGATTTCTTAACTGGTGCTTTTATAGGGGTGACAGAGGAGCTGGCTTTGTGTGGCCTACTTCACTTTTAAAATCTTACTTCAGAAAATCTAGGAGCTGGAGAGTTGGCTCAGCAGTTAATAAGAGCTTGCATGATCGTCCAGAGGACCCAAGTTCAATGCCCAGAACCCACATCAGGTAGCACACAACTACTTGTAACTACTGCTTCAAGACCTTTGGCCTCCATGGGCCCCTGTACACACACACACACACACACACACACACACACACACACACACACACACAGAGAGAGAGAGAGAGAGAGAGAGAGAGAGAGAGAGAGAGAGAGAGTCTCCACCCAACAGGATTTTCCCCACTCTTGTTACCCAATGCAGCAGCCTTCAGGTTCCCATATCCCCTTTTTGGGTCTCTCTCTCCCACTTCCCAGTTTCTCCTTCACTTTCTTTCTGCATTGCAGAATCCTGCCCTGGTAACTAAAGAGTAACGATGAAACCCACCATTTTGTACAATTAGCAAACTCTAATAAAAAATAATGTGTTGAAATTTAATCACCACTGCACTGGTATTAAGAGGTGAAACCTTTGAAATACGACTGAGTAGTGGATACAGAGCCCCTGTGAGTGGGATTGATTTCCTTGTAAGAAAAGCTTGGAGGAGCTTTTTGTTCCTTTTCAGCATTCAAGGACACAAATAAAAGTGCTATCTTTCCAGCAAGGAGAGAACCCTCCCCCTTTCCCTGGGAGTTTGGTTACTGCTTTGAACTTCTCAGTCTCCAGAACTGTGAGCAGTTCAAGATAAAGAAAGCCTCCAGAAGCTGCGGCTGGCCTAGGCTTGGTTACATAGCTGACGATAACCTTGAATTCCTGATGCTTTTGTGTCCACCCTTCCAGTCATGAGACGGAAGTCATGTGTTACGAGATACCCCGTTCATGCAGTGCCGATGCCAGAACCATCCTAGGAAGAAGCACTTTACCAATTGAACCACATCCTAGGCCCAATTTCTACTATTTATGAATCAGGGTCTTGCTGATGTAAATGCAGGTAAGGATTGAGCAGAAGATGTGCTGACTAGAGTGGGCTCTCAATTCAATGTGGGTGTCTTTATAAAGAGAAGAGAGTCCATGCATAGCAGTGGGGCCATGGGAAGGTAGAGCAGGGACAAGAGTCCCACTGCACCAAGTCAAAATATCAGCGTTCTCAAGAAGCGGGAAAAAGAGACGAATTATCCCCTACTGGATAATTTCTGCTGGAGTGAATGAAGCCTGGTCTACAACTTGACCCCAACCTTCTAGTCACAGACTGTGAGAGAAGAAATTTTTGTTGTTAGCCATCAGCTGTATGGCTAATTTCTTGTGGTGACCTAATCCTAGGCTGTTGGCATAGTGAGTGGATGGTAACTAGTACTAGTTAGTTCTTGGCCCCTCAGGACAAACCAGGCACTGTGACTGGCATGAAACTAGCTCATCTCTTCTTTACAGCTCTACAGATACCATTGCTGTTGTCATCTGCAGATTACAGGTCGGGAGACTGTACTTGAATAACCGCAATGATTTATCCAAGACTGTGGTTGGTGAAGGAGGGGGGGGGGTCTGATGTGGGATTCCCCTCTGTATGCTGTGAATACTATTGGTTAATAAAGAAACTGGCTTGGCCTGATAGGGTAGAATGGAGCTAGGTGGGGGAGGGGGAGAACTAAACTAAATGCTGGGAGAAAGGAGGTGGAGTCAGGGAGAAGCCATGGAGCTGCCAGAGACAGATGCTGGGAACTGCTAGGCACAAGCCTCGTGGTAAAATATAAAATAATGGAAATGGGTTAAATTAAGATGTAAAAGCTAGCCAATAAGAAGTTAGAGCTAATAGGCCAAGCAGTGATTTAATTAATACAGTTTCTGTGTGGTTATTTCAGGAGTCTGGGTGGCAGGGAAACGAGCAAGCGGCCTCCTTACTACAGAGGTCAGGGTGTGCATCCACAATTTCAACCCTGAAGTCCTTATCCATGGAAAGAGAATGAACCCTTCTCCCTCTCTTAAGCCTCAGGACACATGACCGTAGATCCAGCAGCAGGAGTAGGCTGCTTTGCTTTGCTGTGAAGGACTCCCAGAAGAATTACCTCTTATTCTTAAAGCCTCATTCTTGGTGTTCAGTTTCAAGCATTTAGGGTGTCACACCACAACCCCCTGAACTTGTAAGCTTGGCACTGTGGGGGAGGAGGTCTTGAGGGTGTTAGCGAGTAGGTTTGTGGTGAGAGGATGGGAACGTGGAGGAGAGGTAGCAAATGGAGATCTACAAAGGCATCTAATAACTTGCCGTTTCAGGTGGAGGTCCCGTGGAAGGGCTGTTTATAGTATCCTGTTATAACATCCAGAAGGTGTGGGAATTTCACACTAGTCCTAACACCAACCTACTTGTGTCTGTGGGGCAAACAGTTCCACCTCTCCATGTCTCAGTGTCTCCATTGATAGAACGGAATCCAATTCTGTTCTGTTGTCAAGTGAGGGTCAGGTGGAATTCTACTTGCAAGAAACTATTCTACAGAAAGACTGGACAGGAATATAAAGGTGTGAAGATATTCATGGCAGCCTATTCTGTTCCAGCGCATGCACGCAAACACACACACACACACACACACACACACACACACACACACAGTCCCACAAAAGGACTAAACAGAAAATATAAACAAAAGTCATTCAATGAGCTGGGAAATAATTATGTATCATCGGCTGGAGGAAAATTGTGTCATTGTTAAAAAAAGTTCTGAAATATGCATAACTCCATGGGAAAGTGCTTGAACACACACACACACACACACACACACACACATATGGGGAATCTAAAAATCAGATCTGCTTTACAATGTGTAAAGTCATTTATAAACACAAGATTATCCTAAAAGAAGACAGAATTACAAAGAGCCAAAGGGTTAGAGGAAGGGAGTTTTGAATAGATAAAGATGTTTTAGTGATATTAAATGTTTGGAAAAATGCAACTCAAATAAAACACACATGACTGTCCATGCTGCAGTCTAAAAGGCTGGAGATGTGTTTCACAGTTCCTGTTCATGGGGAAACTGTGATTAAAAGCTGATTTGAATAGTTTGGAGAGGAAAGCAATGACTACAGACCAGGTGGTGACATCTTAGGGTGTGAGTTCCTTCTGGTAGGTATTGTGGTGGTCTACACTGACTGGTGTATGGGAGACCTTCAGTGCATCATCTGTGCCCATTTGTGCACATCTGTGTACATTTGTGTAGCAGGGGGGTCATTTCTACTTTCTTCCTGGACTGTGGAGCTGATGAAAAGAGTCTATTGCTTGCAGTTCCTTACAGGGAATGTCAGTGGTGGCAGGCTCCAAACAGTTACCTCACAGGCCAGTGAGGTAAGACCCCACAGGGATGCTCAGCAGTTCTCATTGATAGGAAGAGGCCAACTTGTCTCCATCAGCCTGGTCTTTCTATCTCTAGCAACCAGAGGTTCCCTAGTCCCCTGAGTCTCTGGATATGCTAGGTCACGTGATGAAGGTGAATTGAATTTACCTATGGGGTTAAGCTGGTTAATCAGTTGACTTAAACTAGGGTTATTATTCTGGGTTATCCCCATGGTCCTAATAAAATTTAAAAAAAATTCCTATGAGATGAGGGAGGCTGAAAAAAAGAACAAGAGAGGTCAACATGAGAAAGACAGACTCATCTTGCTGGCTGTGAAGGCGGAAAAGGGGAACTGAATAAATGTCAGGGCTTCTAGAAGCCAGAGAGAGGAAAGGAAACATGTCTTCCCCTGAGTCTCCAGAGTGTTTCAGTTCTGCCAGTATCTTAATTTCAGCCAGTTTGGTCTCTGACCACAGAGATAGGAGATAATATATATGTACACATTAAGAGACTCAGCTGTGGGGATGCAGAATAGAAGCACTGGGATCCAGTACACTGGATGTCTCAAGCTTCCTGGCTAGGCTGCTCTGAAGCTCTGACCCTGCGGCCTCCTTCTGGGAGGGAAGCTGCGTGGGTTAAACCCACTTCGGCTTGCAATTAGTCACCCAGCTCAGCACAGCTGCTTACTAACCCGATGAGTAATGTATGCATCAGCTGTGACGAGCTCACTCTCAAGTGAAGAGTCTCTTGTGTGGGTCGCGGGTGACGTCCCTAAATAAGGCATGAAGGATTTGTCCCCAGGATGGGCAGACACCTGTGTGATTCCTCTGATGCGGGAGTCATCGTGACTATTTCATGGCTGAGGGAAACAAGGCTCTAAAGGAATTGAAGACAAAGTCCCACAGAGAACAGCAGAGTGAGATTGGAATCCGGGTGCCTGGCCGGCTCCTCTGTGCTGCGTGCTCAGGTCTGCTGTGCGTTCCTTTTGAAGGTGATAGAGAAACATCGGCTTCCCTTTGTAGTGGTCTCTATAACCCACCACGGTTCTCACGCTAAAAGATCACACATGGTGCGTGTTGTTAGCCACTATCTTTATTTCTCATAGAGTTACAACACTGTGAAGAAAACCCCTCTTGTAAGTTTGTCTAGCAGGGGCCTGCTTGGGGGTTTGGCAGACTGTCGACAACCCCTCCTGCTGTTTTGAATCCTTGGAGATGCATCCCCTCTTCCAAGAAATCTAAAACCCACTTTTTAAATTGATCAATACCAGAGAAGTTATTAAAGACGTGTGTGTTAGTCTAAATGTTCTTTGATTTGAAGTTAAAAATCAAAAAAATAATAATTCAACTGCAAAGGTGAGAAACGCATGGCTGTTTTTTGATGAACATAAGAGAAGTCAGCTAGATTTTTGGAAAAGGGATGACACACACACACACACACACACACACACACACACACACAGCACAGTACACACCACGAAGGAAGGGCCCCTCTGCTTCTTCTCCCTTACTGATGGCAGTTTTCTATTACTGGGAAGCTCTCTACTGCTGCCCTAAAAGGGTTGAGAATATTTCTTTTTTCATTTTGTTTAACGAAGTCTTCCAACTACGACTCCCATCCCCCTTTATTGCAAAGAGCACCACAAAAAGGGTCTGGAATGTTAAAGCAGCTACGTGATGTAGAAGAAAAGGTCTAATCTTGAAGGCAAAAGACAAGGACTTCCCCAAGGTCACACGCCCAACTTCATCCCTTGTTTTGATAAGCCACACACACGGGTGCTCAAAACCCGCTTAAGGGACAAAGTGATGGGCGTCCTGGGACATCCATTGTTCGTACAATCAACTGCGCGCGAATCTGAGAGCATGGAGGGCGTCAGAAGGGCGAACGTCTGGGATATTTTAATATTTAGTATTTCCAGACTCAGCAGGCAGTGGGCTAAATCTGTCCACTGATGGGCAGGTTTGAATTATGAAACCACTCACGTATGTGGAGAGGTTGCCCTGAGCAGGAGAATTGTTGCTAAGGATGTCGTCTACTCAAGGTATCTGGGGGAGGGGTTGCTCTGCTGGGGGCAGGGCAGGAGGCGTGTGAACAGGAGAGTAGTCACTGTGGAGATATGTGCCTGGGTCCATGGACCTGGAAGACTTGCAAATTCTGTGCTCACCAAGAGGGTGGGAACAGAATCATCAAGGGAAAGGGGGGCCCCACGGGACTGGACAAGCCAGTTTTCTATAGGGCTAGGGAGGTGAGACTGCCCCCTAGTGGTTGAGTTTACAAAGGGGGCTGAAGGGAGAGGGGTTTCAGGGCCCACCTCTTGCCAAAGGTTCTAAAGTCTCCCTGGATCACAAATGTCCAACGCGGCGGTGCTCCCGTGAGGCTAAAGGTTTGGAGCCAAACGTGATCCTCAAGGCAAGAACACTCTGCAGGCCGGATGTAGGACTGGAATAGATTTATTCTAGGCCTGGGGTAGCGAAGGTCACTAAACTTTGATAGTAAGATTAGACACAGCACACGAATAACAAGTATTTGTTGGTGCTTTGCCTGTATCTGACACCCTAAGCACATCATATTTTCTCAATTTCTTGCAACAACACTGCTTGTCCAATATCATTATTCTCAAGTTTACAGATGAGATTCAAAGTAACGCATTGTCATTTTAATGTTTGCGGCAGTTAACAACCATGCACTGCTTAATAACACACAGGCCCTTGACACTTGTTTTAAGAGGTACCATGTTTATGTTTTTTTAAGATTTATGTATTTTTATGTGCATTGGTGGTTTGCCTGCATGTATGTCTGTGTGAGGGTGCCTGATCCCCTGGAACTGGAGTTTCCGAGAGTTATGAGCTGCCATGTGGGTATTGGGAACTGAACCTGGTTCCTCTGGAAGAGCAGTCAGCACTCTTAACTGCTGAGCTACCTCTCCAGCCCCCTGTTTGTTATTAATTTCTATTTTCATCATTTCCACTGGGGAAGCTGAGGCTTACAGAACGTTGTTATCAATTAACTTTTACAATGGAGAAATCACCCTCGAGAATAGTAACTTGAAACAACTATCACTTACTTTTTGTTTTGTTTTGTTTCTTTCAAGACAGAGTTTCTCTGTGTAACAGCTCTGTCTATCCTGGAACACACATTTGTAGGCAGAGACTGCTCGTTTATTTCCTGGCTGCCCAGACCAGAAATAATCACACAGAAACTGTATTAATTAAAACATTGCTTGTCCTATTAGCTAAGGTTTCTTATTAACTAACTCTCACATCTTAAATTAACCTATTTCTAATAATCTATGCATCACCACTAGGCTGTGGCCTACCGGTGCTGGCATGTTACTCCTTGGGTAGCTACATGGCATCTCTCTGACTCTGCCTTCTTTTCCCCCTCTATCTCTGCTTGGAATTCCCATCTTGCTCTATTCTGTGCTGCCATAGGCCCAAAGAGGCTTCTTTATTAACCAATGGTAATAAAACACATTCGCAGCATGCAGAGGGGAATCCCACATCACACTCTGTAGACCAGGCTGACCTCTAACTCATAGAGATCCACCTGCCTCTGCCTCCTGAGTGCTGGGATTAAAGGTGTGCACCACCACCACCCAGCTCCATCATTTGCTTTTTAATGCATGATTGGAGATGAGACTTGGTTCAGATGCAGAGTCCTGCTGGTTGAATGAGTCTACTGTGCCTTGGTGTTTGGTCAGCTAGGTGGTTCTACTTCAGAGAGTTGGGGAGTTATGGGGTGAATACGATTGACTGGAGATGGATCCATGTGTTTCTTACCCATCAGGCCACCTGGAGTCTGGCTAGGGGGACAGGGGCAGGTGCACAGCCAAGGCCACTGGGGACTTAATATGAAGTTATTCCCCCTGCCTGATGGGGAGAATAATTCCAAGCGGCACTACCTCTACCTGACTGCACAGTTCCAAGGAGTAGCTTTTTTCATGCAAAGGAGTGAGCCCAAAGATGGACCAAATTCACAGCTGGCAGCACGGCTATAGATAAAAATACTCAACAAGAAATAAGTTGCATTTGTTTATCACATGCATTATTGGGACCCATCTAATAGTTTTCATTAATCATGTGAAGGAGAGTAGGATTAAGCCCAAATAATTTGGGCATGAAAAAATTATATGAATAGGATAGTGTTATTCAGTCCTGAATGCCTAACTGCTCAAGGTATAAAATATTTAGCAGTGGCTCCTAAGCATCTTCCTTTGAATTCAAGATCTTTTTAAGGTTAGGCATCAGGGTGACAGCTGTATTTGTGATTCCACAGTACGATGTGTTCTGGATGCCAAAGATGGGCTTTGTTTGTGGAAGGATGAAGATGTTCACGTGGGATTTGTCCCTGGGCTGAAAAGGCTCCTTCATAAATGGAACAAAATCCATTATTTTCAAGAATAAACCAGGCTACTTAAGTTTCTAGAAGGAGGTGAGTTTGTGTAATCTATTATGAAAGCATTCAGGGTATAAATCTAAGACTCGGGTATTCAGAAGGCCTATGGGTGCCACCAATCAATTTATGACATGATGTTGGACAAATGTCCCAGCAGTTCTAAACGTTTATTCCAACATAGCAAATGGGGGTTGGTAACGTTCAGTTAGGAGTGTGTTGAGCTCCGGAGAGTGGGAAATACAATAGAGGTTTGTTTTGGTTGGGAGGTGGAAGATGTGAGTTGGTGTCAGCAACTAGAGAATGCTAGCTGAGGCAGAGAGCTGGCCTGTGTTCCGGAGTGCTTGTCCTTCAGCGATAAAGATAGCGGCTATACCTGTAGACCAGGAGAAGAGGCAAAGGGCAGGGGGTCAAAGGAAAATGCCAGCTGAGATAGTTCTCCACGGTTTTAGGGAAGCAACACACTTCTTGGAACCCTTCCACCCCACATAGTCTTTTCCTTAGGTTATTTTCCAGAACCGAACTATGATTACCAAGCTGCAAAAGAGCCTGGGAAGGTGACCTTTCAAATCTGGGCATATTCACCCCTGAATGAGATGAAAAGCCTATAGGTAAAGAGGAAAAGTAGAATGTACTCAACAGCCCTGTTTCCATGTCCTGGAAGGGATGGGGCTGTCATTTGTGGGTCTCCTAGCACTTGGTAGGCAGTGTGAACTCACTTGGCTTAATTCCCACAACATAAATTCAACGTAGGTGTGGACTCTCTTCATATACATGGAGAAAGAGGCATGGAGGAAATTAGGCAGACTGCTCACATTGACACCGCTTGCTGAATTAAACCTAGCACCTATATCTGCTTGGTCCTAAAGGGCGAAGGCGGTATCAAGCCATTGTCTTTTATTTTGCAGGCCTCCAAGAAAGTGGTTAAAGGCATTGTCTCCCTCTTCTTCAGTCTACAGTCTTAGGGAAGGAGAGATGAGCTCCCATGGTGATGTCTGGGGGCTCTAGAGCTCTTGTGGTGATCTCTGCTCCCCAGAGGCTCTTCATCTTTCCTGGTTTCCCAGAGCTGGGCTTTGCGGTCAGTCATTCCTGGAAGGGTCCACCCATCCCTGCAACTAGATCCCGTCCTCATTGTTAGCCTGTTGCCAACTCCGTGTGTGCCTGTTACACTGTCTGAAGGAAATATAGCTGGGCTCAGCTGTCCCGATTCTCAGGAGCAAAATCCATCCGATACTTGATCCCCGAACAAGGGATGGAGAAAGGCAGTGTTGGGAGGCTGGTGGCTGCGCTGAGTCGTGCCTTGCCACTTACAGGCTATGGGACTGGCTCATTCCTTGGTTAGCCCTTAGGTGCAATATGAAAGAAAACAGTCACATTCATGTCACTGAGACGTAAGGACTGAGACAGAGGGGCACTTAGAACAAGGCCTGGCACACAGCTGATGTTTTTGGGATCTTGGTCAGCGTTTGTGGAACACCCTCCCTCAGATCCCTTTCTGATCAGCATGCTTCTCCAGATTCAGTCTTTCGAATGCTGAAAGCTAGGTCTCAGCGTTGTTCCTGTTAGTAAATATTACAGCTATCAACGGGTGCCTTGGGTTTTGCTGTTCAAAGGGAATGAGAGGAAGAATACTTGCCAAGTTCTCACTTTTCCGCCTTAAAAACAGTGTGAGCTCAGCCCGTGGAGTTGTGCGATATGATGGCCGCTCTCAGTCAGCTAAGAGATATGGGCTGGTAAATTGTAAAGACCAATTTTCTTCAGACTTGGGGCTGAGCCTTCAGTTTCCTCAGCACCGATTCTCTTCGAGGCACCTTCAGAAGCAGGCAAGCATAGGCAGCAATTCAGAATCTCTGGGACTCTATAGGGTTTCGAACAATGCACACCCTTCCTGTAAAGCACTTTGCAGCCTTGCTTCTTTATTGGCGTGTGAGATGTACACATCCCTCTCCCAACAGTGCATCTAACGACTCCTGACTTCCACCTGCGTGGAGTGACAGGTACACACTCCCTGAACAACAGGATACATTATCCCTCTCCTAGCCATGGCCACGTTTAGTTTCTCTTCCAATATTTTTCTCAGAGCATCAAGTTATGAAGAATAGAATGAGCAGCTTGGGCTGAATCCATTTTAGGCAAAACTGTGATCTCAGGTAAACGGTTATTTACCATCAAATGCGTGTGTACAATCACATGTGCATATGATTAAAGCCAAATGCATTATGGGAAAAGGCATAAAATACAGAAGAATGATTATGCTACCTAATATTTTAATCACAACAGAGAATCACCTTACTATGCTCCTTAGTAACCAAATCCATCCTCTAGAACCCCTTACAAGAAGCCCCAAACAATAATTGGTACCCTTGAATACCTTCACTATAGCCCAACTGTTAATCTTGACATTGTATCCCTCCCTAATCAGTACATCGCTTGCCTCCGGATAAAGTTCCCTTGCTACTTTAGCTAATCTTTCAGTTCTTTGGATAAGAGGGCAAGAACTTAAAGACACCCACCTTAGACCCTGAGTGCTGGTCACACGGACACGCTCCTTTGCTACATTTCTTTGATACAACCTTCATGACCTAAGGATGTGAGGTCAAAGCCTTCTGCGCCTTGACATGGGCCAAGCCTCTCCGCTCCTTTCGGCTTCAGTTTCCCCTCCCGCTAGAAGCAATGCCTCTGAGGCCCCTTTCAGCTCTATAGTTTTCAAACACTCACTGGAAAACGTGTTTGGGCTTGGGAAGCAGTGTGCCTGGGAGATTTGGGTCTTGACTTATTCTGTTTGAAGACTGCTTTAATTTATTGGTCATGGTGATGATGCTGAAAACATAACCGGGACAGCAAAGACTAAAATTCCACTTCCTCCTCCAAATGTGGTGCTTAAATAAAATTCAGTCTCATCGAACAAACACGAGGGGGTAGAAATGGATAGGGTTTCTCCTGTGTCTGAGTCCCAGAGGAGGCTGTAAACAGCAGGGTCTCCCTTCAACCAGATGGGCTTCTGGCTCAGAGAGCCAAATAGGCTCAGAATAGAGAAACTGGTCGCCTAAGTCAGGAAAGCCTGTTTGCTGTGATGTCAGCCTTTTCTCCCAGCTGACTGTAGCTGGGAGACCAGGCAAAGAAGGGGCCGATTAACCACGCCTAGAGGCTCTCGAATATGAGCCAGCTGGAGCAATGCTTCAAGTCACAGCTCAGGGTCTGCCAGGCATACGGAGCTGGCTGATTGTGGGTGGGGCATTCCCGAGAGCAGGGGCCATACAGAGGCTGCTGGCACAGGGATAGGTGACGCGCTATCTTCCTTCAGGGGCTCTGTCAGGTTTTCTAGGTGCTGTAAACAATCTTGAATCTTCTCTGCTGCCATGCCTCCTTATGTGGGACAGCCTTGACTTCGCGAGTGATATCCTGTCCTTGGGTTCTTTTTGGTTCCACTTTGAGCATCAGTCTTATGGAAGGGTAGTGCAGTGGGGTTAAGGAGTCATGGCCTTTGAACCTAGCCTTAGTTCTATTGCTCATGACCGTGGGAACTTTTATGCATTTCTTGATCATCCCAAGCTTTTGTTTTTCACTTTTGAGATGGGTACAGTCGTACCCTACATAGCATTACCAAGAGACTTAGATGAGCTACAAAGGTTTTATTTAATGAACCAGCAGCAAAACAAGTCTTCATAAAATGATGTTGTTCCTTCTTTCCTGCGCTATTTGTCCTATTTTATATTTTTTGTGCCTTGGAATCTGGAGAAACACACGCACACACATGCACACGCACACATATGCACACACACACATATGCACACACACTTGCAAGCCCATGAGTAAAAGTCTAGTACCTACCCCAGCCTTTTGAAAGTACCTGGCTGAGTCTCTGTGCAACCCAAGAGAACCTGATGCCCTCAGACACTGCTGAACAAGACTTTTCTACCCTATGCCCAAAGTTATTGCTGTTCCCCCACCACCTTGGACCTGATGCCCAAAGCCAGCCTATCGTTTGCACTTTAGTCTGTCATTTAGTAGATTATTAATCAAAATTTTTGCACTGGATCCCTCCCATTTTCTTGGATATCTGTTTGCATTGGCGCCTCAACAGGATGAAAGGCCTCTTCTGGGCTCTGGAAGAAAATGGATGAAGTTTTTGTTTTTGTTTTTTCCCCTTTCCTTTCCTTTCCTTTCCTTTCCTTTCCTTTCCTTTCCTTTCCTTTCCTTTCCTTTCCTTTCCTTTCCTTTCCTTTCCCTTCCCTTCCCTTCCCTTCCCTTCCCTTCCCTTCACCCCCCCTCCCGCCCTCCCTTCCTCCTTCCCTCCCTTCCTTCCTCCCTCCCTCCCTTCCTTTTCTTTCTTTTCTTTTTCTTTTTTTTTTTTTCCAAAACAGAGTTTCTCTGTGCTACAGCCCTGGAACTAGCTCTTGTAGACCAGGCTTGCCTTGAACTCACAGAGATCCACCTGCCTCTGCCTCCCAAGTGCTGGGATTAAAGGTTTACGCCACCACCGCCCAACTTGTTTTCGTTTCCTTCAAATGAGTTGAGAGAGAGAGAGAGAATTGGTCGAGAATGGCACATACTTGGGCCCCCAAGCTGGGAACCAGAAAGGCCAGGTCAGAGTTGAGAGACTGCTGGGTTTCTTGGCTCCCTTTAACAATGCCCAGGCAGAAAGACAGCTAGCCAGGCTGGGAAGCACTTTGTGCCACTAAACTTGAAGAGATTGGGTGATTCTAAGGTAATGCCACCAGCCCGAGTGTGCCCATCTTTTGGGTGGGGTGGGTGGGGCTGGTGTGATTGGGAATGGCTGACAGTGGCCGAGTCTATTGCTTCTCCCTCCTGAAAAGACCTTCAAACCGTATTTTCTCCACTCACCCCAGAGGGCATCTGCCGACAACTTCTATAGCTACAGGTTTCCGAAGAATCTTTGTTGTAAGGTTGTTCTTTGACCATGGAGGCTTAATCTCACACAAAGCAGGCACTGTCCGGAAGTTAGTGACATTATTTTCATCCTCAGCATGGAAGGGCAGCAGTCAGTAGCTCTGGCGAGCCCTGGATGGGTCAGTTTTGAGGTCGTCCCACACTGTTTTTCACTGTGACCACACCCTGGTTTTCACCGCCCTTCCCCCACACTCACTGGGCTTATCCCCAAAATAAATCAACCGGCCCCAAACCTCTGTGTGAGAGTCCAGTTCTGTGGGGAAGCGCATGCACCTCTGTGGGCTCGTATGGCTCAAGGGAGTTGTACAGACATCTCTCTGTGCACATATGTTATGTGAACTGCAGCAGCTCGTATTCTCTGGGGATACATTATGGGGTTCTCTACTTTGTAATTTCATTTTGGGGGCCATCTCTCTCCTTCTGGGAACTTCATAGATAGCGGGAAAGAAGTTGTAGTTGAGGACAGTATTTCCTGTGCTCGAGGTTGTTGTGAAAAGTGTTAAGAAAAACCCATTTTTTGAAAAGGAAAGGGATATGACAGGTCAGTATATCACATGGTTTAAGGGTTTCCTCTGTTACATGAAGCACTCACTTTATGTGTGTGTTCACATGGTAGTGAGATGCAGTTCTCAACAGGGGTGTATGGGAAGGTGTTGGAAGCCACAGCTGCCAGCAGACGGTTGTGTTCTGTGCCAACGCTGGCTTCATTCTTTCTGTCTCTCTGGAAACAGATGTCAACATTCCTTTCAAACCAGGAATGGCGATGATGTTCCTCACTGTGCCCAGTCTTGGCTATCCTTCTCGATGACCATGATGGCTCAATCAGGTGGTTTCTCCAGGGAACTTCAGTGTTAGGTGGAGAAGTACGAGGGAGGCCTCAAAATGCTGAAGATGCTCCACTCTGAAGGGCCGTGGGGAAGCTACTGTGTCACGGAGACACTCTATATGCTTGAACTCCTTGATTTTCTTCCCTTCTAAGACCTGGTTGCTTCACTGTTGGATAGGTTCTGTGAAATACTTGTGTCCAGTCCCTCCCTTCTTCCTCCTCCCTCCTTCCTATTTCCTGTTGCTAGAAACCAAGAATGACGTTTTAAAGGGTTTGGAATTACCTGACCCTGATCCTAATACTTCTTGGGGCTCTATGTCTGTAGAAAATCACCTAACTTCTAAGTTTCAGGTTTCTGCTTATAAGATGAAGCTTGTAATGTCAGAGTGAAGGTCATAGGTGATAGTTATGTGGCCATTCTTCCATTCTTCTTGGTCAAGACAGGGCTATTGTGGGTCAGATCTTATTTATCTTTGTTTTAACTAGTGTTCACTTTCCAATCTATTAAATATTTATGATGTAAGGGTTGAGCAATGTATATTTTCACACCTAAAACCTATAGTTGAATTTCTCTAGATAGCTCCAACATAGATAGTTTTGGTTAGTGCTATTAACCATGACTTATTGTTCAGAAGCTTAATTTAAAAAATTCTATGTCCTGGTATTAGGAAAAGAAGAATATGTAGTAATGAAATCATAGCACATGAAAGAAAAAATTAATCAATTAGGTATCACCAAAATTAAAAGCATGCTCTGTGAAAGGCAACATTAATAAAAAAGATCATGTATAGAATAGGATAAAAGAGTGTGACTCACATATCCAACAAAAGGCTTATGTCTAGAATATATACAAATTTCTTTTCTTTCTTTTTATTGGGGGTGGGGTTCAATACATAGTTTCTCTCTGTGTAGCCCTGGCTGTCCTGGAACTTGTTCTGTAAATCAGGCTGGCTTTAAATTCAGAGACCCTCCTGCCTCTGCCTCCTGAGTGCTGAGATTAAAGACTTGTGTCACCTCCACCAGCCTGGAACATATAAAGATTTGAAAGCTCAGGAAATATGCATTCTGGCTTAAAGATGGATGAAAGACTCAGACGTATTTCCCAAGAGGGTATCTGGAGGACAAAGTAACATATAAAAAGATGTTCAATATGATCAGCCATTAAGAAAAAGCACGTTAAATCCACAACGGAATAAAACCACCTGCCTATCAGGATAGCTAAAATAAACAATGCGAAATACCAAGCGTTGACAAGGACGCAGAACACGTAGAACTCTTGTATGTTCCTGATAGGAATAAGAAATGCTCCAAAGACATTGGTGGAGATTCTTGATAAGTTAAAAATTTGACTCCATAACTCAATGATTCCACAATTTAATATTTGCCCTAGAAAAGTAAACCGTGTTCACACAAAACCTGCACATAAAACTGTACTCATAGCGGCTCTAGTTACAATTATCTGACCCAGGAAATAGCGAAAATGCCTTCGGCAGGTGATGAACTGACAAACTGCAGCACATCTACCCGGTGGAATGCTACTCACTCAGAAAAAGGAGTGTAGTTTTGTGCTGCACAAAATGAAATTGGACTACCCTCAAAGGCCTTATGACTAGTTCAAGAAGCCTGCCTGGCTTGGAGGATCCATAAGTCTTGCTGGCCTGTCTGTCAGTCCAGCTGAATCAGCAAGCTCTAGGTTCAGTGCGATACCCTGTCTCAGAAAACAAAGTGGGGCATGACTTGATGAAGACACCGAACATCAACTGCTGACCTCTACATGCACACATCCACATGTGCAATCACACACACAAACATATGCACTCCTGTGAATATGCACACGTGTGTGCACTCACGCGTGCACACACACACACACACACACACAAAACCTGCGCCAAATATTTGCATACTGTATGATTCTATTTATACAGAAAAATAAGATTAGGAATGAAGGCAGGGTGGGGAATTTGACGGCAGAAGCAGAGTTCTTTAGGGGTGACATGCCAGCTCTGGATTCTGATTACGATAGGGTTATATCAATCTATACATGTGTCAACATTCATAGAACATTACATCAAATTATCAGTTTCCCTCATGGTAATTTAAAAGCCGCTTCTCATTATGCAGAGCGAGGCTGTAGTTGCTTGTATTTTGACATCCCGTAGACCTGCCCTGTCTAATACAGTAGACATGAGGCACTTATGCCAGGTTTGTGCCAGCTGAGACACGGCTTAACTGCACCGTGCATACCAGATTTTCAAATCTGAGGGCTTGTGTGAAAATTTGAATGTAAAATATCTCAGCAATAATTTGTGTGTTGGTTACACATGGAAGTACTACTATTTTGAGTATGCTTGGTTAAATAAGACATGATTAAAGATAACTTCACTTTTTTCTTTCTCCTTCCTAACATGTGGTTATAAGAAAACGGTAATTGCAATATACAGGTTTATCTTATATGTTTATTAGATGGCGTTGCTTAAGTTGCCACCATCAGGGCGGAATGGGGAGTTCTGGGATATTCTTTCTGCAGGACACCATCAGGTGAATCGTTGACACCATTTGGGATTCAACAAGAGCCATCCAGACTCGTCTGGAGGCGGCTTGCTTCCTCCTAGTCGGTCTAGGGAGGCGGATGCCACTGTACATCTGCCTTATCTGCTGTTCTGCTGGTCTTCTGTAACCTTCGGGGGAGATGGGGAAGCAGATACAGTAGTGGGTCCCTGTGAGGTGGGCTAGGATGTAGGCGTATAAATTAGGTGTTTAAGTTAGGTGTGTGCGAGCACCCAGCTTCGCTGAGATCTGGGTTAGAGTTTCATTTTACGGAGATTTGAATGCGAGAGCTGCTTCACTGTGAAGCTCTGCGTCTTTCTCAACCCTAGGTCTTTATGTGCAAAGCGAAATGAGTTTCTTTTTCTTTGCTCCTCTGTCTCTCTGTCCCTCCGTCTTTCCCTCCCTCCCTCTCTTCTTTCCATTATTATTTATTTATTTTACCTTACTGAGTGGTTTATCCTAAAACAAACAGGAAAGAAGTATTGGAAGCATCCGGTAAACCTTTATGAAATATTTTTGCTATTTCTTCGGCTCAGGTTGTTTTGTATGGTATTTGTTCTCACACCTAGGGCTTGGCTTCTTCCCTTTCCTCCCCCTCTTTCCTTTCCTCCCCTCCCCTCCCCTCTGCTCCTTTCCCTTTCCTTTTCTCCCCCTTCCTCTCTCCCTCACTCCATAGGCATCCTGCCCAACTTTTCTCCCTGATTCAGCACTGAGAAATGCCAAAGCAAGCATTCACACAAAGCATGGAGCTGCCTGTCAGCAAACACCCACTCCTGTGTCATTCTTCCCGGTGTATCAGAGACCTGCCTGGCCGCCCCATGTGTGAGATGAGCCTGGACTCCACGCAAGGCCCTGAACCCTGTTTAGCTACCCAGCCTGACTCGTATACTGTTGCATGGAGACTACAGAGCTGTACTCCCTGTTGGCAGCATTCAGAGACTGGAGGCTCCCCCCCCCCCCCCGCCCAGCAAAAAAGGCAACCCAAAGCCCTCCCACCATCAACAGGGGTTGTGGCAATTTTTCTGGATTCAGCTTCAAAGATAACGATAGCTTGAGCTTCCAGCACTTGAGTCCAGGCAAAGGCTGCCCTTTTCCCTCGCTCTCCTCTGCCTGGAGCTCCGACGTGCTTTTATTAAATTATTCTTGTTGCTTGCTTCCTGCGGCTCAGTATCGGCATCAAATGTTAGGAAGGCACAGAGAAAATGAATACTTTTCCAGACTTAACAGTTCCATAAGTTTTCATCAAAGGAACCTATTAAGTGCTTGTCTGGGCACGGCACTCTGTGAGGCTCTGCAGAAAGGAAGCAAAACAGACGCGAGTGGCCTCTCAGGGTTTGTTCATAATGGCGGGCACCGTGACTACCTGGTAGCTTATCTTGGTCACCAATAGGACTTTGAAAGGAGCAAGGTCCTGTCATATCCCAAGTTCAGAGGGCCGTGGTTTAAAGATCTCAGAAGCAAGCCGAGGGCACGCTCTCTGCTCTCTAGCCACCAGATCAGGCTTCTTCAGAGGAGTGGCAATGTGGCCTGCTGGTCAAGCATGCGCATTCTGGAGCTGAGCAGTGTAGCTCTGCACCTAGGCTCTTCCACGCAGGGTCCTTTTGCTTGCATAATTTTTTGTGGCCGCAATTTCTCGCATGACAATTCAGATCGCAATGCCTACTTAACATCATGCATTGATCTGTTCATGGGAGCCAGGTGGTGGGGTTTGAATTGAATTAGTAACAACCCCGTACAGCAAAGTTGCTCTTACCTTCCTTCTTCCCAGCTAAGGAACCGAGCCTTAGAAAGGATGACAGATATGTCCATGTTGATACAGCAAATGCAGGAGAAGGCCTTCAGTCTGTCCCCTCTACCCAGACCCTCCCCAAACCGGTTCTCAGAGACAGAGGAAGGGGAATGGAATCCTGGGGGCGGGGTCCTCCTCTGGGAAGCACAGGTGAGACTGTGTGAGCCTAAACCTATAATCCACGGGGTCCATTGACTGCCCTGACAGCTATAGGTACAAGACTCCAGACTCAAGGTCAGTTTGGTTTCTTTTGTGGAGATTTAATCTGGAGCCCCCATCCCACCTAATCTCGTTTGCTTTTAGCTTTTATTTTTTTTAAAGAATTTTTAAATGCGTATTTATTGAATTTCATTTATTTAATGTGTATACTATGTGCATGTGAATACAGATTCCTGTAGAAGCCAGAAGAGGCATCTACCTGCCTGTTCTGACTTAGAGGCAGTTGTTAGCACTGGTCATGGGCACTCGAGTGCTCTGCAAGAGGTTTTAGTGTCTTTAACCCCTGAGCCATCTCTCCAGACCGTTTTTTTTTTTTTTTTTTTTTTTGGTCTACTTGAGACAAGGTCTTGCTATCTAACCCAGGTCTAGACATCTCAATTCTCCTGTCCCAGTTCCCCCACCGTTGGAATTACAGCTATGTATCACTGTGCCCAGCTTTTCCTAATTGAAAAGTTGTTGCCAACTTCTGTGTGTGTGTTTTCATGCATACAGTCATTTAACACTTAACCAGAGAGGGAAGTCACAGGAACTCCCTTGTTAGGCAATTTTGTTATTGGCTGACTCCTCTGGAATGGGCTCATACAACCGTGATGGTATAGCCTAGCATATGTTATATATGTTCATAACCTATATTCTATTGTTCCTAGGCTTCAAGCTGGAGGGCAGGTACTATGTATTCCAAGCAATTATAGCACATGGTATTTGTGTAGTAAAACATATGTAAACATAGAGAAGATATATACAAGGGACTCTTCAGCCTTTTTATAGCATCATGGGACCACTGCCATATGTGTGTCTTGGATGACAATGTCATTCTGTGTCACAAGACTATGCTGCAGTTCTTATGTTAGGAGTGACCTCTGCATTGAAAATACCAGGCACCAGCTAAGCCCTAGTGGTTCAGGGAAAAGAGTGTTCAAACAGCCTGCTTTATAGTCCTTGTTATTTTTTCCATGACTGCAACTAAGGTCACCTGAGCTTACAGGGCTCTTCTAAGGCCAATGTAAAGAGCATTTAACCTCACCTGTCTTTAGGAGCCTGCGCAGTGCTGGGACTAAGGGCTTCCTTCCATCATGGATTCCAAATACTTGGGTTTATTGACTGAAGTTCCTATAATTTTCTAGCCATTTGACACTGGAAAATTATTTAACACCCTTGAAATGGTTTGGCTGTCTTCAAAATACATACTTAATGCATATAGCTTATGATTAAGGATTTTAATTGATAATAGAGAACCACTCAGCTGAGTCTGGTATGTACTCTCCCTTGCTGGATAGTGACTATTGTTATTATATGTCTTATCTGAATATAAGAAAGAATAGCCAACATTTATGTTTGCCACGGACTCTCATAAGGTCTATGTATGTTTTAACTTACTTAGTCATTTTTATATTTTTATGTTGCAGGTCCATTGTACAGATGACAAAATTGAGAACTGGAAGGGCTTCTCATCTGTGCTCTGTGAGTCCAGGGTCTGAGCTCCACCTAACAATCAAAGTTTTACTCTATTACAATGTGTATGGTGTCCTGTACCTCGGGGCCATGTCTGTCATCTTTGAGGACACAAAGTATTCTCTTAAGATTACAAATGTTAGATTGATATGGGTTGCCTGTAGCATCATAACGGGATGGTTTCCAAGACAAAGCTTGGACTCGGCCAGCAAAGAATGATGTGATTCATTAGTGATACTTGCCTTGGGCAAGAGAGCTGGCATTGTCAGCACAGTATATTTGGTAACCCCATTCTATGAAATGATTAGAGCACAGTGGGTTTAGTCAATTTATTAACAAAGAAAGAAAATCACAACCAAAGAACTAAGCCATTGGCTGCTTCTCCCTCCTTTCAGTATGTTTCCAAGTTTAAAGCCATCTCCTGGTTATGACAACATGCGCCCCTTGCTCAGTTAGCTTTTCTGCCTATGTTGACTATGTATCATAAGTCCCTCCAGCACATGTACACTTAATTGTTAAACAATAAAATATCGATTGCAGTAAATGTTCAGTTTGTCCCTCTCACGTTGCCATCACCGACTGTCGGTGCAGAGAGAAGGTGGGGACAGCACAGCCATGATGGTAAGAAGGGGTCTCCGAGGAGTTCAATTACTATACAAGAAAGAGGCCATCAGCAGACCCAGGGGAGTCAACCAGCAGAGGAGTCAATCAGCTGCAGCCTGCACCGTTGGTGGAAATGCAGAGAAAGTTCTTGGGGCTTAACCCTGGATGATGAGTTGGTTTCCTGTTCTAGGCTGGCTGTGACCAATGGCTTGGAGCTACTAAAATCTTAAGTAGAGAAGTGCTGTGGGACAATGGTCTGTACCCTGACACTTATATTTTAAGTAAATGCTGATTGGCCAGTAGCCAGGCAGGAAGTATAGGTGGGGTAATGAGAACAGGAGAATTCTGGGAAGAGGAAAGCTCAGTCTTCGGTCATCACCCAGACACAGCAAGCAAGATGTGACTTGCTTGGTACCTAAAAAGGTACCAAGCCACATGGCTAACACTGACAAGAAGTATGGGCTAATATAAGTTATAAGAGTTAATAAGAAACCTGAGCTAATAGGCCAATCAGTGTTTATTTAAAATACAAGCGACAGGGTACAGACCATTGTCCCACAGCAGAAGAGGGCTGTGGTGAACTTTTCTTCAATGTGTTCAGATTGATTAGTGATGTCTGCTCTGGGTGTGGATCAGGGAGAGGCATCTGCTGACTCTGCCTAGGTGGAAAGATAACAGTTTGCATGCCTTTGGTTTGGGTGAATGTGCTTAGGATTCACTTTCAGGAGACACTAGTTTCAACCCTATGCTCTTTTTATGTGAATCTTGGATGTGTCACAGCCTGTGTGTCCCAGGGCTGTTTTCTCAGTCTGAATGAAACATGAATTGAAAGAATCCTTATGAAGTGATTGTAAACGTTGCAGGCATGATGTCCATTCATTCAATTACTCATCCTCCAAGTACTTGCTGAAGTCTGTCTATGTGCTGGGCACAGTGTAAGGTGCTGCTAGGGTTACAGTGGGGATGGGTGTGGTCTGTTCGCTCAGAGCTCAGAGTTTAGTAGGAGATATGAATCAGTTTTCTGTTGTTGCCTAAGAAGTTGTGACAAATTTAGAGGCTTTAAAGATCAGTTTTCTCTCATTTTATGCATGGCTTTGTTGACATATTAGTTACTCTTCTCAGTGCTGTGGCCAAATACTTGACTTGAATGAACTTAAGGGGGAAGTGCATTTACTCCAGCTGCCAGTTCAGAAAGCATGGCAGTCGGGGTGTGAGACAGCCCATCACATTGTGTCTGCACTGGAGAAGAAGAGAGGGAGGAATTCTGGGGCTCAACTCACTTTCCCCCCTTTCCCTTGCTGTGACGCAGTCAGCTCATGGGATGCTGCTGTTCTTATTTAGGGTGGCTCTTCCCTCTTCAGTTAAGCCTTCCTGGAAATATCCTATAGACAGACACAAGGAAATGTGAGTTGGTTGGAGCACATGAGCAGTCCTGAGGATGCCAGGGAGGATGCCCTAGAGGAAAGAACATCTAAGCGGAAACTTGAAGGATGGGCATAATCAGTTCCTCTCCAGATGTTAGCTTTTGTTCTTTTTATTGCCATATGGCTCTCATAATGAGAGAAAAAATAATTATTTAGGTAAAGACTTTCCGTTCCTGAACACAGCAGCAGCCCTCTACCATCCATGGGGACTTTCCCTCAAAGTCAGCTTCTGGTCTCAGGATTGGAAATAGAGGTAAAGACCAAGACTGTCAGGTGATGGTGGCTTGGGATTGTAGGGATGTCTCTGTCAAGTCAGTGTTGGCTCATAGTATTTCCTCAGTTAGGGAGGGAAGCTAGTGGTGGCTCTTTGGACAGAGTGGGAAATCCTCCATCTGCTCCAGATGGTGCCTATGGTTGAACATATAGATTTCCTTCCCCACATGGATCTTTAAGAGCAATAATAGTTATTACTCAAGGTTATGTCGCAATTTGTCGTGCTTTTTATAGGAGCTATTTGCTGTTAGTAGGAATCCTGTGCCATGTTTTGAACATCTGTTCTGTGATTGGCACTTGCTCAACCCTAAGTGCTCGAATTTCTCCTTGCCATATAACAGCATTAGATGAGATGGCAGAAAAGGAAGGCCGATCTCCTCTCTCCTCACTGCCTAGTCAGCTCTCATTGTCTCCCATGCTCCACCTCATCCCTTCTAACAGCGGTTCCCAACCTGTGGGTCTTGACCCCTTTGAGGTCATCTATCAGATATCTTGCACATCAGAAGTTTACATTACGATCCATAGCAGTTGCAAAATTAGAGTTATAAGTAGCAATGAAAATAATTTTATGGTTGAGGGGGGCACCACAACATGAGGAAACTCACAACATGAGTGTTAGGAAGGCTGAGAACCACTGCCTTATAAGAAACCTACACGGACTATGGCAGTATATAACATCAGTACCGCTTTGACAGTTAGCATCAATCAACAGGATGTAGAGTTACCCTGGCGTGTCTGTGGGGGATTTTCTGATAGGGTTCCTTAGGTAGGAAGATGCACTGTTAGTGTGGACAGCACTATTCCATGGCTGGGATCCTGGGCAACATGGAGAATGCAGGGTGAGCACTTGTGTCTCTGTGCTCCCCGACAGTGATGAACTGTGGTCAGCTGTCTCACGTGTCTGTTTTTCCTGCTGTAATGGACAAGGCCTTCAAACTGTGAGCCAAAATATCCCCTTCCTTCCCCGAGTTGCTTTCTTCAGACATTTTGTCATAGCAATGAGAAAAGCAACTAACACAACCATCCATTTTATCTTAAATCGCCTGCCATCTTCTCTCACCCACTCACGAGAACCACAGCGTTTTGGGGACAATGCTGTCCTATCTGACAGAACTCCTATCTGTTCTTATTCACACTTACCGTATCTTTCCTCCAGGCAACCTGACAACACTCAGTCCCATCTCTTTCTGAAGTCAGTTCCTCTTCCTCTTGGCCTCATATAGCTGGCGCCTACCATATTGGATGGTCCAGCCCAGCCCATACACGGTTCTCTTCATGACTTCAGTCTTAAGTGTCTACCCTGCCTCTCATAATGAACTTAAATTTTAAACTTTATGATAAGAAGTTGCAAATAAAAAAAAATCACATACCCAAATTAACAAACCAAACCCAAAGACTATATAACTCAATAAGCTTTTATATAAACAATTCCAACTCTCTGTCATCTTCTATATTTCCAGTTGAATTTTCCAGTGCCCGGACTTGCTGACTTCAGTGACTTATAGTCCATAACCTTATTGCTTTTCACAGAGCCTCATTCTGTCTGAGTTCTCATGCCCTGTTTATTTTTCTCATTTCATGATCCTTCAAGACAAGCACTCTCTTGCCTGCAATCTCAACAGACTTGCCCTTTCACTTCCTGATAGGTGGGGCCAGAAACCTCAGCTAATGTTACACCTGATCTCAGCTGTCTCCTCATCTCCAGCCCTGAACTGCATGTGGCTGGGGAAAGCAAATGGATGCTGCTTTGGGACACAAAGGGGCCCGCTACTGCTTTGCCCCTTGTCTAGCATGTTCCATCTCCTACAGAGTCGTTTCTCACCCTGTCTTATCTTTCCGTACTGCTATTACTCTCCACCTACTGAAAAATCGGACTTCTATTTAGGAGACGGAAAAGACATTGATGTCTCTCACGACCTCCGGTTTCCCCACCTTTGTTTGGGTACACACACTGCTGTTCCTCCAAATTACTCTTGTCTAAACTTCCAAGCACCCTTTTGGGATGGAACTCTTTCTTTTTGTACTGAATCTCATCCTCTCTTTTCTAATAGTCCCACCATTGGTGAGTTATTGTTTATCCTGTAAACAGTCATTAGTGGTTCCTTTTTTTGTCATTAGAAGACATGGCTTCATTTGTGCTTCTGGTGTCTTTGTGATTCTGGTTCCCTTTACCTGCCATGATGTCCACATATCATACCCTTTAAAGGAATTTTATTCTTGCACAAATAAAGCATGGTTTTCCTATTGAAAGCTGCAAAGCTTCCTCCTACCTACCTAGTCTCATTTTATTTTTAGTTTTAGATTTAGTTGACTTTTTCAAATGTATATGAGCACATGCCTGCACGTATGTATGTGTGCCATGTGTGTGCCTGGTGCTGGAGGATGCCAGAAGATCCCTTGCAACTGGAGTTACAGACAGGTGTGAGTTACCATGTGGGTTCTGGGAACCAAACTCAGATCCTCCGCAAGAGTAATACATGTTCTTAATCTCTGAGCCATCTCTCTAGCCCCAAATTCCATTTTCTTTGACTTCATAGTACTGACTGTCACTTGACAAGCTACACACCTGTCTTGCTTTTCATTTGTAGCTTTCTTGTTGTGATATTTCATTTTTTTCATTGCTGTATTCTTAGCATATACCAAAGTACCAGACATGCAATAAGCTGGCAATGAAAGTTTGTTGAAAAAACACGCTATGGCATCTCTTTCTCAACATTCCTCCTGGTGTATTGCAGTGGTGTGCTGGACCGAAAGAGACAGCCATTCAGCACATATCACCCCTATCTTTCTGGGAATCTTTAGAGCAATGCCTTTTCAAATTTAAGATGCACAGGGAGCGTTGGAGGGTCTTGTCAAGACACGGGTGACAGACAGTTCAGTAGGTCTCTTGTGACCTTGCATTTCTCAGAAGCCCCTAAGTGATACACATGCAGTGGATGTAGCCTACACCCGGAGAAGGACGCCTAGTTTGTGCATATTAGATCTCGCTCTTCTTTTAAACGGAGCATAAATATTTACACAGTACATTTGCATATTTACAGTATAAACATGGTCCCCGAATTCAAGCAGTCCTGTGGTAAGTGCCTCTTTAGCCACAGGTTGCAACATTTGCATAGACAGCTCCATCCATTTCTACACGTATGTGCTCCAAGAGGGAATGTTTCTATTAGGCTATTAGGTCAGTGTCCATGTTTGGGTAGAATTAATTTACCCTGAGCACATGTGCAGGATTATTGTTATTGATGGTAGTATCTCAGCAGTTTGCCGTATGCATCGATGAAAAGGCAAGTCCTGCCGTTTGCCCCAGTTATTGTCCTGCTCCTGTTCAGTCTATAGAACAATATATTTGCTGTGATAGGCATGCCAACAATCGGCTTTAAAAGTCACAGCAGGGGTCTTCCTACATAGTTTGTGTGGCTTATGTTTGTTAGGAAGGGGGTCTATCCAGCCAAAGGTTTGGGGTTGCACTGACTATTTCTCCTAGAAAGGGTACCCTTTTGCAAACTGAGCTAAGGTACCTAAGGCTTGATAACCTTGACCATAAAGCTATAAATATCTGAAGAGAAATTAGAGACCATCGAACACACTGTTTTTGCCTGAGGGATGGATAAAGGCCAGAGCCAGAGGACTTGATCCAGTGTGTATCAACATCATCAACATGATTGGCATCTAACATTTATGGAGAGATTAAGAGTCAGGGGACCCAGGGCTAACTGTTTGTCTCATTGTTTAGAGCCTGTTCTCTACAAGAGCAGGCTCTAAAGTTACTATTTTTATTATTATCATCCTAATTTCCAGGTGTGTAAGTGGGACCCTGGAGAGATGAAGCAACATACTTAGGGTCACAGAGTATGCTCAAGTGTAATTTTCAAAGGTGGGAATCATTACTCTTCTGTAATAGAAAACGATCCATATCAGAGATTTTATTTAACTCATTAAATAATGACAGAACTAGCGAGAAGCTAAAATTGATCCAATGATCATTTATTTATTTATTTATCCATTTAAAATTAGTTATCCCATTTCTCCATTTTAGAGAGTATATTTGTGTGTGTGTGTGTGTTGTGTTATAGATGTACAGTCTTGTGCAATCACTATCATAGTCAAGACCCCAAAACTCCCCTGTAAGCACATACACACTCCATGTTCCATCTCTGTGGTCCTACTCCTACCTGATCCTCCCTTCCCTGTTCTCTTGCTGGACTTTTGATCATCAGTGTCCTCTGAAGGCTCATGTGTTAATGGCAGATGGCACAAATGGGTTGGCAGACCCTTTAGCAGGTGGGGCATTGTTGGAGGAAGTAGGTCATTGGAAACACATCCTTGAATGAGGCATTGGGACCTTAGGCCCCCTCCCCTTTTTTCCATTCTTTCCTTCCTCCCTTCTTCTCTCCTTCCCTCCCTCCCTCCCTCCCTCCCTCCCTTCCTCCCTCCCCCCATCCCTTTGTTTTTCCCTCCTGGCACCTTTTACTATACAACACACTTCATACCGTGATTAGATGTGCCTTGTCATGGGCCCAATATGTCCAGATAGGTGGCTACAATCTAAAGCCTCTGAAGACAGAAGCCACAATAAATTGTTTCTCTTTTTAGCTGTTTATTGTCACAGTGATGGGCAACTGGCTTGTCCAGCTCCATTTTTATAGTTTTGACATTTGGCAACATTACTGTGCTGTGATTTGGGTATCATTGAAGTGTTCCAATATGGGAAGATGGTCATGTACTGTGATGCTGTGAGAGGTTAGGGGACCTTTAAGAGGTGGGGCACAGTGGGGGGCATGATGCTGGCCCCTCATTGCTCTCTGGCTTCCTGTCCTGAGGTGTGATCTCTCACACATATGTTCTTGTCATTAAGCTACTGATTAGGATGAAGCTTCTATTGAAACTGAGCAGAAGCCTTGGGGTTAACACCTGCACTTCTATCACCGTGATCCAAGTGAACCTCTTTTCTCTATAAGGCACTAACCCTATAGCATTTCTGTAGCGATGGACAAAGAACTTGCACAGAGTAGAATCATGTCTAGAAGGTCTGCAACGCTTTGCGACTTTGTTTATATAGACTTAGTGCTTTTGAGATTCACCCTGATGATTGCATGTATGGGTAGTTACTATTCTTCAGCCTTGTAATATTGCACTGAATGTGTATACCAGAGTTTGGTCTTCCATTCACTCATCAGTAAAAGCCTCCAAATATTTTGTTATTATGAACAAAGTAGCTACCCCTATTTGTATGTAGGCTTTTACTGAATATATGTTTACATTTCTCTGGGATAAATATGCAAGGCCTGGGCTATATAGTAAGTAATCATGGAGTTTCATAAGAAATTGTTAAACTGCTCATGATGGTGACTGAATCCTTTTACATTCTTATCAGCAGTGTTTGCAAGACCCGGTTTCTCTGTATCTTTACTAGCATTTCCTATTATTTCATTTTTTAAAAATTTTGAACTTTTTAAGAGATGCGTAGGTGCACACTTCTGTGGCTTTTATTTGTGTCTTCTTTTGGTCAATGATACAGTTTTTCCTGTTTGTCACCTTCTGTCTCCTTGCGGAAGGATCTGTGTCTTCTGGGCATTTTAAAATTGGATTGTTTTCCTGTTGGCTTCTGAGAATTCTTCATATGTTTTAGAGACATGGCATTTGTCAGATAAATACTTCTCTACTTGTAGGCTCTCTTCTCACCTTCTAAACAGTCTTTCACCCATAGAATTCTCACTTTGGAACAGTCCAGCCTTGCCTTGTGTGTCCTGCGTGTAACTCCTTCATTGGCTCCCGCTCCTGAGGGAAGGCTGGTGAAATCCCACAGGGGTGAGCCCACTCAGGTTTGCCATAGCTCACTCACCATGGCCTTGACTCCATAGGGATCACTAGTGAATATGTTTCAGGACGTCACAAAAATGCTCCCCAGAGCCAAAAAGAATATTTTTGAATTGATAGAGCAATTTCAGAGCAAATCTTTGCAGACTCAGAAGATGAGTCCATGGTCTCCTGCCCTTCTTAGAACATTCCTGAATGCCCCTTCTTCAGTGTAGAGCCAAACCCACCATTCCAAATGTTAGGACGCTCTCAGGCCATTTCAGCCCTGCACACAGAAATGGGCAGGCTTACATTTCTAGTCCCGACAGTCACACTTGCACATATGGGATTTGAACTCTGAGCAGCCACAAATGTGATGTGTTCAATGTTGCCAGATGAAAGGTGGGTCCTTTTAGGGACTGTTCAGCCTGTCTGGACCTGGGTGGTGCTGCCATGGAGATCATAAACATGGGGACTTTATGACACAGCGCAAAAAACGGGATGAATTACAATTCCCCATCTTATGCAAATCTCCACCACAGGGAGCAAGATTTAAAGGAAAATAATTATGCATCAATTGTTTTCATTCAGGGTAGCGTGAGGTTTTGATTCCTTTTGGGGAAAATGCTGCCTTGTCTCAAACACTTGCTTGTACATTATGCAGGCATGGCAGCTTTACCTGTCATTTTGTCCTAACACATACACTGAGTTATGTCGTCAATAGAATAACTTCCCTTACACATACAACATAAGCGAACTGGTCAGACACCAAGAGTTAAGCAAATTTACCAAACTCAGTTTCTGGAAAGGACAGGTGCTCTCATCCTTGCTGGTTTTCCACATCCACAGATGGCACCCTTTGTCCTGAGCACACCTGCCAGTGCACCCAGGGAGGGTTGGAAGCCACCCGCGTAACCCAGGTCTCTAGAAAGGCGTGAGAGAGCCCAGAGAGGGCGGCCATCAGAGGACATTTGGTGGCCTTGGGAGCGGGGCTGTTGGCAGTGCTCTTGATTGCTGTCACCCATCCCTGTGCCTGGTGCCTGGGCTGGTGCCTGGCCAGGTAACAGCTTGAGTTGAGTGAGTAACGGTGTGGATTGAGTATACGAACGCGTGAATGCGGCAGATCCTCTTAGTTCCTCAGTGACTGTGGAGTCGAAGGACATCACAAAACAGATTTAGAATCTTCAGGAATTTTCGGCTCGTATATACCCTGACTTGGATGTTTCCAGTAGTAATATTTACTTGTAATTCAATATTCTCTTTAAAAGGTAGCTCTCTTTCCTTTCCTTATTTTCAGAATGTTTATCCTAGTCCTTTGTAGCCTGGGGTAGCTTACCTTGATCCCATTTCTTTCTCTGTATCCTCCCTAATTCTGATTTCCCTCTCACTCATTCTCTTAGGTCCTGTGCAGCTTTACTTCTGCTTCCTCTTTCCCTAGGCATGCTTCAACCGCTCTCAGCTCCTGGACCCCGCTGCATGTCCCTACCACTCCCCCAAAGAGACACCATCAATGCGCCATGTTACAAAGCCAGGATACGGCAGTGTGAGGCACACATCAGCTGCGCTTGGAAGAGTCTCCCGTGCTTTGTTACATTCCCTTCCCTCCTGTCTGAGACACCATCTGATTCTTCTTTCATTCCTAACTCCGACCATTCTTTCCCCGCCCTTCCCCATGGTCCTTGGAGTTCCATCCTCTAACCACTGTGTGTCCGGTCCACAATTCTCCTTATGTGAGGGCTGCACTTGAGAACATGAACCAGTGCAGGGTCCAGCCAGGCCATTGAATATTCCTTCTGATTTCCATTAGCCGTGCCAGGAGGAATGTTGTCTTTTCTCGAAGACAATTGGTTTTAAAATATTTATTATTATTAGCAGCAGTAGTAGCAGCAGTACAGGTGTTTTGATCAGATGTAACCATGTGTACCTGGTTACTGTGGAGTCCGGAAGAGGACTTTGGAATCCCTGGAACTGTGGTTACAGATGTGAGCCTCCACGTGGGTGGTGGGAATTGAACCCAGGTCCTCTAGAAGAGCAGCTTAACAAGAGTGTTCTTAAACACTGAGCCATGTTTCCGGCTCAGGCAATTGACTTTTAAGTTAAGGCCTGTCAGAGAACCTGTTCTCTGAGCAAAAAGCCTGCTTGCAAATTAATTCAAGGTGGGAACACAGACTAGAAAGATGGTGATGGTTTGAATATGAAGTGTCCCCAACAGGCTCGTGCGTTAGGGATGAGTTGACTGCTAGTTAATAATGGGTCTTGGCTTAGTGTTCAGCCATATAGAAAGTACCCCCCTCTAGCCAGTCACAGTTGGCCTGCAAGCTCTGCGTGTCAGGCAAGCAGAGCAGGTCCGCCCTTGGATTTAGGTTCCTGCCTCCTTTGTTGTCTCTGGCCTAAGTTGCAGGCTCAGGCTTCTGCACAAAGCCATATACAGGGCTTTGGAAGCAGGCCCCTGAGGCATTTGGAGACTTCCTGTAGTTGGATGCTCCCATCAGCTTGAACTGGCGTCCCGCCTGTGACTTCTTCCTTCACTCCCAGACCTTTACTGTTGGTCCTTTAAGTAGAACCACAGTTCACACCCTTCTCCTGACATCATCCTCACCTCACTGAGTCTTTTTGTTCCTCAGTTTTTATCTAAGGTGTGCCTCCTCTGGCTGGCTGTGAACTGCTGTAATTTCCGCATCCAACGTGCAAGCCAGGTCTTGTCAGCTGCTTGCTTGCAGCCAATACCTCTGCCAATCAAGCCTGAAAATACCCATCCTCCTTTCCCAGCTTGCGTGTCGCTAAGGTCTAGGGACATGATCTAATTCTGCCCCAAGGGATAATATGGGAACTATGCAGCAGGAATCTTAAGAAAGCTTTTTCTCCATGACAACAAAGGAGTGGTCCTTTTCATTTCTGCCTTGGAATGTAGTTCTGCGAGGATGTGATGTTTTGGGCTGCCGCAGTCCATGCCCTCTTGGGGGAATGTCAGGAGGCAAACAGGGAGTGAGCCACATTGCTGTGGTTCGCAAGTACAGAAATGATCTGGGAGGCTTTCCTTCAGATTTCTGGGCATTGGAGGTAAAGCAAAACGCCCTTAATGCCTACGTCACATTTGGACAGGGTATTCTGTCTTGTGCAGGTGCAATACTGTAAATAATTCAGCATGTTATGTTCAAATTGCTGATATGTCTTTTTTATTATTTATAAGTTATTTGTGGGAGAGATGATCTTCTTAGCCCCAGTGTTTGCAACAGAGTCAGAATTTAGTAACCTTTGATAGTAATTTTCCCATTAAGAACTATAGTCCTGATCTGGGTGGTGGAACACGCCTTTAATCCCAGCACTCTGGAGGCAGTGAGTTCTGTGAGTTCGAGGCCAGCCTGGTCTACAAGAACTAGTTCCAGGACAGGCTCCAAAGCTACAGAGAAACCCTGTTTCGGGGGAGGGGGAGGGGAAAGAACTACAGTCTAGTGATCTAGTGTATGCCTCGAACATCTGTCCCACTTTGGAGATAGCCTTGGAGTGTTATAGAGTGGCAACCACGTTAGTCTTAGATAAGAAGCCTCCTGTGGGGAGGAGCCAATGTCCTATCATATTAGCATAATTAATCAGTGCTTTTGAAAACTGTCATTCAGACTTCACAGAAAATCTCATTGCATAGCACATTGTACATGTCAGAGGAAAGGATGGCACACTGGGCAAGGAAAGAAAGGGGTGATGGGTGCTTGTAGGCCCTTATCCTTTCAGGGAATCTCTCCTGTCCTGCTGGAGGCATTGGGGCACCTTGCAAGGGCCTTCAGCTGGGTTAATGGGTGCTGACCCTAAGATCTGCTTTCATGACCTCTGGTTTTCCTTGGTCCTTTCTTCTGTTGAGGACGATTAGCCTCTTTTAAGATTCCGTGTTTACTGATGTGGTTAGCAGTCTGCAGCAGCGCTGGCTGAAAATGGTGCGGTGGGCCGAAGAGGCCAGGCTGCTTTGGAGAATCCGCTAGGCAGCCCTGGTAATGGAATCACCTGCACTTAGTCTTAAGGTTTGTTGTACAAATCAGCTGAGTCTTTGACACACCAGTGAGAGCCCTTGTAATCTGAAAAGCCCTCCTAACCCAGGACTAGACGATTTATACAGGCTTTGGGCTCTTTGTTCTTACTATTTGGGGGGAAAATCACTTTAGACTCCTCCAGAGACTTAGAGAGAAGTCATCTTCTTCCCAGGTTTCCATGCTTTGCTTCCTGAAAGCCCTCGTTGTCTTTGATCTTTTCAACATCGGTGTTCAGGTAGTGCGGGCAGGTCTCAGTGTGTCAGTGTCAAGCCACGAAGGGAGTCACACAAATTAATTGTGCTTATGGAGTGTCTGTGTGGGGTGGGCTGGAGGATGCTGTGAGGGTATCTCCATCACTAATCATATCAATATGGCTAATGATCGCTCACAAAGGCCAGCATGTGAGTGCTCCAGAGAGAAAGGCATGTTGATTAATTTTCCTTGCGAACTTGACTAGAGTTAAGATCATCTAGGGCACACCGCCCTGGGCTTGTCCGAGGGCATTTCCAACACCCTTTAAATGAGGTTTAAAGAGGTGGGAAGATCCATCCTGAATGTGCATGACACTACCCCCATGGACTGAACAAAAAGGAAGGAAGAAGCAGGTGGAGAGCCACAACTGTCCTTGGGCTCCATGACTGCAATGGGGTCAGATGTAGAGACCACCTGCCTCCTGCTCTGGCCTCCATAACTTTCCAGCCATGATGAACTACACCCCTAAGCATGATACAGAACAAACCCCTCCTTCCTGAAGTTGTTCTGTCAGGTGTTTTTTTGACACAGCTGGGTTACAAGTAATCAAGACAGGTGAGGATGATAGCTTTGAGTTTGCACCGCCTTCTGCTGTTGGTTTCAGAGATGAGAATTTGTCTCTCAGACTAGATATGAACAAGAAACTATGCTTTATCCTGACCGCTCAGCTGAGTTACTCTTAACTTTGTGGATTCTTTGAATCTCCTCTTTTCTCCTAAGGTGACAGCATCCTTGAAGCTTTCTCAACCATGGTTGCTTCTTGCTCCATGTAACTGGGCTGGAGAGACGTCTTTGGTCTGCTCTTTAACTATCAATATAATTTCAAGACCTTACAACTTTACGTTGCTAATATTTCTCAGCCCTTTATGTCCATCCACCCACCCATCATCCATCGTCTGTCTATCCATCCATCCATCCATCCATCCATCCATCCATCCATCCATCCATCCAGCATCCTTCTTATTTCCAGCTACTGTTCCAGCAGCCAAGAATACAGAGGTGAGTAAGCAAGCAAGCCTCTTGTGTCGCCAAGTTTGCATCTTAGCTCAGGGGATAGACTCAAGCAAATGCAAACACACTGTCAGATAGTTAAGGAGCAATGAAGAGAGTTGTGGGGGCCATGAGGCCCAGCCTCTCAGATCTCACACTGCTGATGTGGAATGACTGGAGACCCAGCCACTCTCTCTGAGTTATTAATGCTTACTCTTAGGACCATGCTTCTCAGGCATGCTCCCTGCCAAATACAGAGGGAGGCAGGGATGTTAGAACAATCTGGCACTCATTGATGGGAAGCATTGACTTGACTACCTTTTGAAGGCCATGCTGAAATTTATTTGCTCTTGTTCTCCCTCCCACTTTCCTGTTATCTCTCCTTTCCCTGTCTCCCTATACCACCCTCTTTTTTGTTCAACTCAGTGAACCAAGGTATTTATTGGGGTTACTTAAAAAAGTTTGGGTGAGGGGTTACTTACAGGAGCATGTATACCCCCCTCTTATTTTCCTTTTTTCTGACAGTGCTTGGGATTAAACCTAGGACCTCACACACGCAAGACAAGCACTCCACCACTGGATTACATGCCCAGCCTTTACTCTACCTTTTGTTCTGAGATAAGGCTGCACCAAGTTACACAAGATAGCCTCAAACTTCCTTTGTAACTCAGTCATGCTTTGAAGTTGTGATCCTCCTGCCTCACTTTCTTGAGGACTGGAATTATAGGCCTGTACTATCAATCCTGGTTTTGCATTATTCTTAGAAGTGCATCTTGGTACCAGACCCATCGTCTTTCCTTCCCCTTTTTGTTCTCCTCCCCTCCCCCCTTTTCCTCTCTTTTCCTCCCTCCCTCATTCATTTTTCCCCCCATTTCCTCATTATTTAGGAGTGTTCTCCATTGCAGTTTGGCATCTCTCTTACCTCATTTTAACACTCACTCTCCCTCCTCCCTTTCTCCCTCCCTCTTCATATATCATAGCAGACATTTCCATGTTTGTTTCTGAGATGGCTCTGCACTGCATAACCCAGGCTGGCTTTGAACTCCAGATCCTTCTACCTCGGCCTCTTGAGGGCTGATCTCACAGGCATGTGCCGTCACACTAGGACACTTTGCATTTGTTATTCCACTGCTGTGTCTGTTTCTCAGAAGACCTGGACTCATTGAAACTAGTGCACCCCAGAAGAAGAGAGGGTGACTGACAGTAGGGCCACTTTAGACGAATGGCCAGGAAGGACCTAGGAGTGATAACACGTATTTACTGACTTAGTTGAAGTGAGGGGATACCTATCCAAAGACAAAAGAATGAAGGAAATATGCAGGAATTCCAGAAATCCTATCTCCATTTTCCCTCAACTCTCACTCAAACCAGCTCCCTCTCATATGAGTCACTATAATTTAGACAGAAGTTTCTGTCCCATCTGGTCCCTCAGCTATTCAGTCCCAAAGAAACATATACAAGCTTATATGAATTATAAACTATTTGGTCTATTAGCTCAGGCTTATTATTCACTTACTCTTATAACTTAAATTAACCCATGATTTTTACCTATGTTTAGTCATGTGGCTTGGCACCTTTTCTCAGTGAGGCATTCTCATCTTGCTTCCTCTGCATTTGGCTGGTGACTTCATCTTTGTCTTTCCTCTTCCCAGAATTCTCCTAGTGGGGTTGCCCCTCCTATACTTCCTTCCCGGCTACTTATTAATCAGTGTTTTATTAAACTAATACGAGTGACAAATCTTTACAGTGTACAAGAGCATTCTCCAACAACATTTCCCCTCTTTTTCTTTTCAAAACAAGAACTCTGAATCTAATCTCCTCTGTTTACCTTTTTTCCTGATCATTATCCATATCAGCTTGTAACTAACACTCTAAACAAAGAAAACATACCTAATCCATTTTGTGGGAATGTGAGCGTAGTTTCCTAGGCTACTTCTTACTGATTGGAGGTGCTGATAATCTTAGCACCTCTTAGGTACCCAAAGAAAATTTAGGACTATGGTCAAGTCTTGACTAAAGTATTCTGTATGTGTATTATTAAAATAAAAACTGAATATCACTACATATAAGGTTCTCTGATTTGCACATGTGAACAAAGAATGCCTGGTTGAAAATCAAACTGTTCTTCGGACACCCTTCTTCCATCTCTGTAAAGTCCTGTTGGATGTTTCCATCAGGCCTAGGCTATGGGGAGAACGGGCAAGAGCAGAAACAGACTCTACTTGGAAGCCTAATTGTGTTCCGCGGTGACACCGGATTGGAGTGATGCAGGTGTAGGCAGGAGACCTGGAGCTGGTGTGTGAGGGATTTGATGGATTGAGTCTGGAAGTGAACGAGACAGCTTGATGATGTACAAAGCGAAGGCCTTTGCTTTGTAAGCTCAGCTGAGCACCAGCCAGAGGAAGAGCCGTATATACACACAGGTGGGAAAAGAAGCAAGGACAGCAATGGACACTACGGATGGGCAGGTGGGTTCAAGGGTTGTTTTTCATGTAAAATGGTGCTTTAAACCAGTGGAGGGTCACAGCTGCACTCAAGGACTTTGGCTTCTGAGTGTAAAATATTCCTCTTTCCCAGAAGAGCGGCAGAGTCCACCTGTTACTAGGAAGTTGGCAACTGAACGTTGGAAAATTTCCTGGAACTCTTCTAGTGGCAAAACGTCATCTCCCTATTCTAAGTTTTTAGTAGAAACAGCAACAGCAATGCACAAACTAAGATGGACAATGAAGACTTCTCCCTGCTCTCCCCAGCCTTTCAAGGCCACAGTGTGAGCATCTGAACTTCTGGAAGAATATGACTGTATCATGTACAGAGATGAAGATGTGTCCACCTAGGGAACTCAAGGAATCTGTGGAGGCTTTAGCATTTAGTCTGCTCATCAGCAAGAGGCTCAAACACAGCAGTGTAGGCATCCAGTGTCTGTAGTCTTTTAGAAAATAACATTTGAGACAGATACTATGGGGCTGCTAAGGCAATTTCATGAATTATCAAGAATTCAGGAACTCTCTGTCTTTCTCTTCTTCTGTGTGTACCTTCCATCTTCATAGGCGGAACTGACTATTATAATTCCTGCCATAAAATCAAATGACATAGAGCAAGAAGAAGAAATGGAAGACACACGCTGTCCCGGAAGTGAAGTCGTGCACCATGTTTATACCTAAGGAAGCCCGAGAAATAGATGATAATTCCCCGGTTTGAGATGTGAGTTTTGTTTTCATAGAAAGAGGAGAATGATTAAAGAGAGGCAGCCAACTCTTGAGTAGATGGAGAAGTCCACACATCTGAATTAAAATGTACCTCATTCATTCATTCATGGAATCATTCATTAACCCCACAATTCATTCTCTGGTTGGAGAATGAATGTGGCCCTTGTTGTCTAGAATAGTCCCTCCAAATGCAGAGACCAAGATGACTGTGTGAGAGAAGTTGTCTCGAGGGTGATTTTCTGCACCGTGGTGACTATGCTCAGGCTTTAGGGCTGACTGAGTTAGTGGACTTTGAAGAAAAGGGAACAAGTGAAGCGGGGCTTGGGGGGCGGGATAGAATTTCATCAAGTGCAGCCAGGGAAAGGCCATTGCAAGTGCAAGGGTTGGCAGCATGTGCTGTTTGTGTCTCATCTAATGAAAGACCTGTCTGAGAACCCTCAGTGCAGCTGGAACAATTGGTGAAGAGCGCTGGAGGTGAGCCATTCCCTTTTGCATTCTGCTAGACACCACTGGAAGCAAACCCTATTTATAGCAAGCCTGTTTCTATGAAAGGAGACGGACGGTGTAGGACATTAAAATTTTCCCATGTAGATAACTTGAGGTTCTTGACTAATGGCTGACATGGTAGTGTTCTAGCTTTGTTTCTCAGGAGGTAGCTATGGTTTCTGTTTTCCTCTCTGGAACTTCCCTACAAGAGGAACCCATGTTTGGGCACCCTCCTGTCTTGGCTCCAAAGGGAGACATGTGAAGCAGTGCTGACTATGACCAAGAACCTGGAGTAGAATTGCCATAGGCACCTCTCAAAATCGTGTGCAACAAAGAAATGTGGAATTAGCTTGCCTCTTGGATTTGCAGCAGTTACACCACATCCTGGTCATCAACACCCGCTCACACACACGGGCACTGGATCCTTCTGAAGTTCAGACTGTGCATGTTGGTCATGGGTGCATCGAAAACCACCTGTTCCATATAGTGGATTAACACAGATGGTGGGAGGGAAATGCCACACACTATGCAGTTGTGTGGTAGTTTATTAGGATGGGACATTTGGCATCTAGTCTAGGTAAATGCCAGAACTAGAATAACCCAGCTCGCCCCCCAATCTGAGTGATACTGGTGTTTTGTTTAAGGGTCTGTCTAGTGCATGGAAGTTTAGAAGCGTCACTGATTCTTATCCAAGAGGCCAGTGGCACCACCTCCCTTGTGCGTGTGACAGTTAAAAATGTCCCCAGATGTAGTCAAATGAATGTTCTCAATTAACCAAGAACCACTGATTTGAGAAGTATGGCTTCAATTCTCCTGTCAAAGCAGAAAGTGATGGTGACATCTTTCGTGGCGATTATCCTGTTCCAGGCATTATATAATAAGCATTTTCAGAGTCACTGTGTCTTGGAAGGTTGGTGGATGATGAGATGCAGGACAGATAGAAGAAACCTGTTTGGTGACACAGTGCAGGATGGAGCAAAGACCAAGCGTGTGACACTAACACTGTTTCACCGCATCATTCCCAGAAATGAGACCCTGATGTCTGGACCCAAGCATTGTGCAATACATTCTCAGAGTGCGAGGATATTTTAATAGCTGACACACACGTGTGGACACGCTTCAGCGGGATTCTTGCCTCCCATACAGCTCTGTGTGTGAGAAGAGCCTCCTTAGCCATCATGGTTGAGGGGTACCTGCCACCTAATGAGGCTGCTCAGCTTTCACCCCTGCAGGCCTTTTGTGGTGATTCAGCCTGACTCAGCCAAAACGTGTTCCCAGACCTCCAGTCTCTTTGGTGATAGAGACAGAAGGGCTTAAAGAGACTTCTATCTGTTAATTTAGCAATCCCGCTTCTTGGAATTTATCCTTAGGAAAGAATCAAATATGTATACAAAGATTCATGCATAGGATATTTGATTTCAGCCTGATTTGCAAGAGCAAACATTGGATAAGATATTGAGCAAATAAATTACAGCATTTCCAGATGGTGGTTTGCTCAACTTGCAGATGAATATTTTCTTCCAAGAGAAAAACTTGATGATGTATTATTCTTTGAGGGAAAGATTTGAATACCGTGGAACATATGATCCCAATTTGGAAATTGTGTGTGTTTTGCCATCATATTGAAGGAGCAGGGAGCTGTAGGATGCAGCGGAAATGAGCTGTAGTTTGTGGCTCTTCGGCGCTCCCGTCACGTTTGTTCTTATTAGTTTTCCTTTCTTTCTTTTCCAGCCCTGTTTCTTCATAAATGTGACATGAATATATGACTTCTTTTTTCACTTTTACCTGAGAAAAAAGCCAGCTTGTCTCTTTGTGCACAAAATCCGCCAACCTGATCTAGCTATGATGGTGTTCACTTAGGGGACAAGGTCACCTCCCCTTCTAGTTTTGATTAAAGGCTGCACCCACCTGGCCCCTGCTGCGTCCTGGGGTCAGTGAGCTGCTGGGTCTCAACTTTCCTCAACCGGGGTTTCTGTTTCCTCCTCTGCTTTTCGGACTTCCTCTGATGCTTCCAGGATTTAGGGGGCGGGAGCAGAGGTCAGGGCTGGATGACTGACTTCGTGGGCAGTGTTCTACCCTCTGTATTTCTAGCTGTTTCTTTCTCACACTCGGGAACCTTAGCATCTCCCTTTTCTATGCTGTTGGGGCACACGCAGTTTTCCGGAGCTGGGGTGTCAGTCTTCTCTCGTTCCTCTGCCCGCTTTCTCTCCAGACCCTGGCATGCGGCAGCACACATCTGAGGCCAGTGCTGGTCTGTGAGAACGGCTAGGCATCCTTCATCCCTACAGTCTTGAGACTCAAGGAACCTTCCACACAGTACTGTTGTCTGATATTTTCCTCTTTGGGCTTTGTAGAGGGGTCCACCCTCCAGCTCCCAAAGAAATCACACACAAGGAGGCTTATTCTTAGTTATGGATGTCTGACTTTCGCTTGACTTGTTTCTGGCCAGCTTGTCTTATCGTAAATCACCCTATCTATCTTTTGCCTCTGGGCTTTTATCTTTCTCGATTTCTGTGTGCCTTACTTTACTTCTTTCTCCATGACTTGCCCTGTAGCTGGGTGGCTGGCCCCTGGTGTCCTCCTCTCCTTCTCTTGCTCCTCCTATTTCAGATTTCCCCTGCTATTTATTCTCTCTGCCTGCTAGCTTCACCTGTCCTTGCTCCTGCCTCGCTATGGCTGTTCAGCTCTTTATTAGGAGCATCAGGTGTTTTAGACAGGCAAAGAGTCACAGCTTCACAGAGTTAAACAAATATGTCATAAATAAAAAATAACACACCTTAAAACAATATTCCCAAACACTATACGGTATGTCTGTCAGTGTCAGCAGGCCATCATCTCTTGCCTGTTAGATTTTTCCTAGTGAGTCAGACTGAACTCCAGCGTCTCCATGCTCTAGGGAATCTCACCATAGCCCCTGTGCCTAGATGTGACTGGGGAAAAGGAGCCTCTCTTTTACACCAGAACTGGGCTAAGACACCGGCCACTTTCTCCCTAGATCCTTGTCTAGCCCTATTGCCTCATCTCCTACTTCTTTTAGGGGTCTGCAGTTGAATATATTGGGATATTAGAACATATTCTCTACTATGTCCTCTGGAGTCATGGTGGCCTCACGCCTGGGGCAGAGAGAGGGAACATAAGGTTTTTCATATAGTTGGAGTCTCAGGTGACCCCCAAAGAGAAATAACCTAGACGCTGGTTTTAATGTCTTGTTTTGCAACGACACAGACTAAAGGACCGATGTATGCTCATTGCTATGGCAGAGGCGAATGAGCATCATGATCTTCAGAGATCTGATTCAGAGATGGCCTTGCGGCTAGGCAGGGTGTAAGAGAAACTCCTCAACAAAATTCCTAGCTGTGATGGGTATAAGGCCTGTGAAATGGCCTAGTAGCTGCCTGCTGCTCTCGTTCTCGATGGTCGCAAATACAATAGCAGTGTAGAGGGATACACACCCACGCACCCCCACCTCCACACACCATGCACACGCATACCACACCCACACACATGCCCATACCACACCCATACTCCCCCCCACAAGACACACCACACATATGCCACACTACCAGGCATGGAGTTATTTATGTCTCGAGAGCATAGAAATGTCAGTTTCCTGGAGGAATCTGGAGCTGCACTTGGTGTTCCAAAGAGGAGGCAGCTTGGCTCCATTGAAGCACCTCCTCTGGGACACTTGGCACTTATTCGTTCTTCCAAGCTTGACAGGAAGCCACCCCAGTTCTTGTGGCTGGTGGGAAACTTGGTCAACATTTCTTTTTGGCTCCTTATCTTAGAATCGGATGTAGGCTTCAGGGCAGTGAGACCTTCTTTGTTCACTCAGTGATGTTTCCCTCTGTTCCTGATGCCTGGACACACACCCCAATGTGCGCGCGCGCACACACACACACACCACACACCCACACACACCACACATACATACATGTACACATACACACCATAGTGCACATACACATACCACACACTACACACACATGCACCACATACACATACATGCACATATACACCACACACACACCACATACACATTGTGCACACCCACACACCACACACATATACATACCACATAATACTCATACCACACACTTACCACACACACACACCACACACATCACACATATACCACATGTACACACACACGGCATACCACACACATACAGACACACCATGCACACATATGTACCACACACACTACACACACACCACACATCACATACATGCACATACACACCACACACACACATATGCAAACACACATGCACCATGCACACACATATACCACATACACTACACACACACCACATACACACACCACACATCATATATACATACATACACATACACACCACACACGCATATGCACAAACACACACCCCCCCACACACGTATACACATTCACACTCACATACACCACACGCACGCAACACCCCTCACATCTTGTCCAAGGGGCTAAGGGAGATGCTGGCTGTCCAGGATTAGAAGTGGACTCTAGGTTTGAATGACAGGTCCCTCTCTACTGGCTTCCTTGGTTTCATCCAGTCTCGTGGAAAGCAATATGCTGGATGTTCCAGGTCTGCTGGCATTTATGATGTGCGATGTGGGCCCAAGTCCATCTTGTGCATTTCCGTCTTGGAGCCTCCTGGAAGAGGAGTACTCCCTGAGGCAGGGAAAGGCAACCCAGGGCGGCAGGCTGCACCCAGCACCGATCCTGTTGAACACAGCCTTGTTCCACAGCCCTTTCCTGTGTAACTTGAGTGAACATTTGCCCTACAGTCCAGATGTCTTGGATTAAGGTGCTAGACATGGAAATGAACTCCTGAGTTAGCTCTCCGGGAGAAGCAGGAAGCCTTGGCCACAGACCTGCTTGGAACCCCGCTTTCCCACTGGTGTGAAGCAGAGAGAAGGGCAACCATGCTGCCATTGTATTATAAACAGAGACTACTTAAACCCTTTTAAAAGTTTACAGATAGAAACCAAGGCTCAGAGAGGGAACAGAGGCTCATGCACCTGGATTAACAGTGGGGTGACCTCTATCAGGCTTTACAGAGAGCCCCCACACAAGCCTGCTGGGGAGAAACCTGAAGTCCTTGTAGTCTTGTGTCCATGTTATCTTGCCTTTGGAGGGTCTCTTATCTTTTGGTTGAATTAGATGCTTCTGCACACCAGTATTCTATGGAGTCACATCTTCCTGGAGGGCCAGGACCATGTCTTTATCATTCCTGGATCACAAGAGGACTTATTGTGGGTCTGTAGGGATCCTACAGCCACTAGGTCCCTGGCATGAGGGCTGGGAATCAGAGGTGCCCTTTTCACCCCTCTTTCTCTTCTCTCTTCCTTTCCAGGGCCCCAAACCTCTGAACCCTGAGCAGTTTATCCTGAGGATGCTGTTATAGTTATTTTGTCCACTTGACACAATCTACGGCCACCCAGGAAGAGCGTCTCAGTGAGGGATTTCCTAGATAAAGTTAGTCTGTGAGGCATTTAAAAAACATCAGGGTAATACCTAGCCTGTACTGAATAGAACAGCAGTTCTCAACCTGTGGGTCACGCTCCCTTTGGGGGGGTGCATATCAGATATCCTGCGTATCAGATACTTATATTACAATTCATAACAGTAGCAAAATTACAGTTATGAAGTAGCAATGAAAATACTTTAATGGTTGGGGGTCATGATAACACGAGGCACTGTATTAAAGAGCCAAAGCATTAGAAAGCTTGAGAACTGCTGGGATAGAGTAAAAAAAAAGCAATCTGAGCAAGTAGATGTGTGTGTACCTGTTTTCTGTGTGCTCTTTGGTGTGACCAGCTATCTAGAATCCCTGCCTTGATTTCCCCACAATGGAGGACTGTCACCTGGAATGGTAAGCCAAATAAATCCTTTCTCCCCCAGGTTTCTTTATGCAAGAGTAATTTTTCACAGCAACAGAAATGGAACTAGGAGAGACAGTCTCTTGTTGATCCTGGGAGCCCCTTCCTGCCAGGGGTGTCTGGTTTCTAAATGCCGAAGACGACTGGAGAAGTACCTAGGAGGACTGCTATCTAAGAGAATCTCCAAAAAATATGAAATTCGTGGGTTGGGTGGTTTGTTTTCAACCTGACGTGTCCCTCATACTCTTGTGGTTTGAATGCTTGTTAGTCAGCCGTGACACTGTTTTGGGAGGCTGTGGAAACTTCAGAAGGTGGGGCTGAGGAAGGTACGTTACTAAGGAAACAACTTCAAATATTATATATGTCTGTTCTTGGCTTCCTGTCCTGTGATGGTGGGAGGAGTCTCCACCAAACCGCATGCTCCCAGCACCATGAACTATGATGGGTTGAAACCCTGAGCCAAAATAAATCTTTCCCAAGCCGTGTCTGTCAGAAGGACACGGAACACAGGACACAGAAGTAATGAACACAGTCAGCTCCGTGTTTTTCTACAGTCCCTAGCTACTACATTATAAAAAGGAAACAGACACAGCTGAAATCAATTCTGATAACATGTTTAGTGTACCAAGATATCCAAGATAAAAGATAAGATCATTTGTACATATTACCGGTAGAAACATTATGAATGCGACATTTTGCATGTTTAGATGAAATGTCAAGAATATGAGATGAATTGCACTCACATTTCAGTTGGGTCACACATTTTCACAGGACACATTTGCTCTGTATTTCAGCTTTAAGAACCTTCAGGCTGAAAAACACAAATTCACCCCTGCCCCCATTTTGTTTCAAACAGACTTCAAATTCTCCAACAATTGAGCTTTAGATTTTAAATTTTTACATTGGAATTGATTAAAATAAATGTTCAGATTCTCAATGACACGAGCCCCTTTTGTGCACCACACAGGCAAGTTCTAGAAGGTTGGTGGGAGTGCAAGAAGGAGGTAACTGAACCAGGTTGTGTGCCCGGTGTGTGTATGTGTGTGAGTGTGTGTGTTTGTGCATGTGCACATGTGTGTATGCATGTCAGTGTATGTGGTGTGTGCACGTGTGTGTATGTGCACATGTGTGTATGTGGCATGCACATGTGTGTGAGTGTGTGTATGTGTGGTGTGTGCACATGTGTGTGTATGTGTGGTGGGTGCATTTGTGTGTGGTGTGCACATGTGTGTATGTGTGGTGTGTGCCATGCACATGTGTGTGTATGTATGGTAGGTGCATGTGTGTGGTGTGTACACATGTGTGCATGTGTGGTGTGTGCACATGTGTGTATGTGTCTGTGGTGTGTACATGTGTGTGTGTATGTGTGTGTGGTGTACACATGTGTGTGTATGCATGTTCTTCTTTATGAATGAGGGCGGCATCCTTTATTCCTGATTTCCATGTCCAAATACACAGTATTGCTTTCTTCTTGCAAGGCTTCTGATGCTGAAGACAGATGACATTCCTGGTCCAGAGTCCTCAGAGAAAAAAATTTCTCAGGCGAGCCACCCTGCAGCTGGGGTGATGCCGATCTGAGTGGCCTGCGCTGCCACCAGGGGCCCATGGTGACATCTAGGCCCCAGACTCCTGCCAAAGGCCATATCTGAGTTCATGGCCCTCCTGCAGCCAGGGTCTGTGTTGAGGTCCATGGCTCCTGTAACCATTGAAGGCCATTTGACTGTCTGGGGTCTGTGCTGTCACCTGGGACCATGTTGGAGTCCAGGCACCATGCTGCTGCTGGACAGATGCTGATCTGAGAGGCCTGCGCTGCTATCCGGGGCCATGGTGACATCTGGGGCAAGCTGCTGCTGCTGGCCTTGACTGGGTCCATGGTCCTGCCACAGCTGGGATCTGTGTAGATGTCCATTGCCTGTGTTACAATAGGGGCCCATGCAAACCATGTATTGAACCATGTGCTGAGCTGACTCCTCTCCTATACTGGCTCAGGGAGAGCCCCCACCCCTTCACTGGAGAGCTGACCCCGACCCATGTAGGTCCTGGGATAAGAGATCCCATGACCCTGGCATGGGGATGCTGCCCCTCCCCACCTTGGGAAAGCTGATCCTACCCTTTACCACAGTCATGGGAGAACTGGCTCTGTCCCTCACCTAAGGGGAGTGGTCCCTGTGGCCTGGTCAGACCCACTCAACCACCACCCAGACACACATCCAGGGCCTGGAGTTGGCACTCCTCAACATCTGCCCTACCTATGACCTGCTGGAGTGTTAGAAGGGACTGGTCCCACGGAACCATAGCCACAGACTCTCTTGATTGCAGCAACTGCAAAATAGCATAGAGAAATTTTGGTGAGAATACAGCATTGATGGTGTACCAGAAGCCAGAGGCCTTGGACCTGACCAACAACATACTACACAATGAACATTTGCAAGTAAAACTACTGTATGAAAGGGTATCGTGTATGACACACAGCGGCTCCTGCTGCCGCTACGATGAATGGAGAGACAATGGAGAGGCAGGAAAGATGGAGGAACAAAGTGGGTTTTTTTTGTTTGTTTGTTTGCTTTCCTTTCATTTTGTTTTGTTTCTTGTTTTTAAATCAATATTCTTATTTGTATTTTTATATTATTATTTTAATTATTATTATTTTAGTTTCCCTTTGGGAAGGACACTACAAAGGTGAAGGGACTGGGAAATGAATGGAATTGGGGTTCATGATGTGACATTCTCGAAGAATCAATAAAAATACTCAAAAAAACAAAGCAAAACCAAACTGCCAATGGGAGCCGCTGCGCCCCCTGCTGTTATATGTAGGAATGGCAGTGACATCTGTGGCATGCTACTGGCGCTGGGTAGGGAAGGACTGCAGGACAGAGCTCTTGCCATTGGTGTGTAAAAGTGTGAGTACAGAAGTGAGAGGAAGGTTATTTAAGAATGTGGTTTTCAAACGCAAGCAAAAGTTCTGTGTTTTTCCCTAGACTTCATTAGCTAACATATATGCGGTAAGAATCTGTAATCATCATATTCAGAAAGCCCTCCCATGTGAAATTTTATATATATATAACTTTTTAATATATTTCAAATATATATATATATAAATACTAAAATTGCATGCAAAATTCCTTCACTGCTTTCTTCTAACTTGTTTATAAATGAAAAGCATTAATGCACATAGCTAAAAAAAAATCAAAACTACACCAAAAGTACAAGTTCCCTCCTTGGGTGAATATTTCAAGCGTTTAAAGCACTTGGCATGCACTCGCCGTTCAGGGTTTGTTCCTGCACGCGGCTGTTTAAGCTCATGCGGGCGGAAATTAACAGCAACACAATCACAAAAGGGGAAGCCATGCGAGGGATGGGGCCACAGGACCATGGGGGTGCGTTGAGCAATTTTGTTTTGGAATTTGATTGCTTTAACAGTTATTTAATTTACTCTATTTAGTCCTTAGAGAGTTACTTCGGAACTTTCTAGAAGCAAATACTGGAGGTAGCAGGATAGAGAGGGGTTGGATTTTGTACAGGGAGACTGTAAGGGTTAGTTCTGGGTTGTGACAGGCACATCCCAGGAAGAGGAGGGTAGCTGTGAGCTTTGTTTTGCCCCGGGCAATCAGACTGAGTGAACTTGGGACAATTCAGTTCAATCAGTAATCAGGCTAGTGGGCTGAAATGAACAAATGCAAGCTTTGTTTTCAAGGAATTTGCCTCTGGGGATGACCACAAGCCAAGCAGAGAGGCAATGGTAGAGCCGGGCAGGGCATGTGATGTTTCCCTTCCTGTCTGGACTGTAGACATGGTCCCCTCCTGGGAGTACGATGAAATCCTCCTAATAAAGCCAGTGGAGACACTGGTTTTTGAAGTCTTTGAGAGTCAGCGGAGCAGCTCTTGCCTCCTGGCCTATTGAGCACACCCAAGAAAAGTAAACATGCCTTTGGATAAGGCCTGGGGCTGGTTTCTTGCTATGCAGTTCAAGGTAGACCTAGCTCTAATTCAGGACAACCAAATTCTTGAATTTGAACGAGGTAAGTATGTTTCTTTTTTTTCCTTCTCTCTGTCTTTCTTTCCAGTTTATTATCTCAGAATCCATCAAAGGGTCAGAAGACGTTGGTTCTATGCCTGTCTGAAATCAGCTCTGGCGGTCACTCTGACTCATCCAGTCTAGAAGCAGAGACCTTCCTTCCTAATGGAGGGTGTGGGGTCCAGGGAAGAAATCTGATTGAGTTGCCTAGAAGGATACTCCCTGAACAGCCTTTTCTCTCACCATGGACAAAAGAATGGGCAATCTCATTGACTAGAGCAGTGTACCTGTCAAGTCCTACCTGGAACAGAAAATGAAGGACATGTTTCTAAAAGGGCAGAGGGAAAACAAGGCAGAAAAGGCAGCCAGGCAGATGAGGATAGCAAATGGTTCCTGCGTGCATTGAAGGGCGCAACATGTGGAGACAGGAGGCCGGGGAACGACGAGCGGACTGGCACCTCCTCCAGGAAGCCTTTTCTAGCAGCCTGATTTAACTTCTAAAGCCCCGCCCCCACGCACACCCCGTTTATCTTCTCTGTAGCCCATGACGTGTGTGTCACTGTCTGTCTTCTCCTCTGGGAGCTATGAAGGTGAGTGTTCCTCTATTTCATACTGCCTCCTTTCTCTTTCCTTCCAGTCTTCTTCGGCCATGAGTTTTTTTTTTTTAATTGTTTGGGTGAACAAATGAAGACACAGGAGCAATAAAGACAGAGAAGGAATATCACGGGGACTCTTGAACGTGTAAGGAAAAAACCAGAAAACCCCAAATGGTGGAGTTCGGTGACTGCGAGACCTTGAATTTAAGGCTGAGCTTTTGTGGCGGTATACAGAGAGCCATAGGAAGCTTTATTTACTTATTAATTTATTTCTTTTACATCCCGACGACAGCCTCCCCTCCCTCCTCTCCTCTCACTCCGTCTCCCCCTCTCCCCTTCCTCAATCCACCCCTCCTCCGTATTCACTCAGAAAGGGGCAGGCATCCCATGGGTATCAACAAAGCATGGCTTGTCAAGCTGCTGTAAAGCTAAGCACCTCCGCCTGTGTTCAGACTGGGCAAGGCAATCCAGCATGAGGAATAGGATCCCAAGAGTCAGTCAAAGCACTAGGGACAGTCCCTGCTCCCATTTCCAGGAGTCCCACAGATAGACCAGGCTACGCAACTGTCACCTGTATGCAGAGGGCCTAGGTCGGTCCCTGCTTTTTTGTCGGGCTCCTCCTGAACCTGTTCCTCCAAGCCCTGGTTACTTTGCCATTTTTTCCATTCTGTTTTCTCCATGGTTCTTGGTCAGGACCTTCTTCTGACTTGGATTCCTCCGGCCCAGGTTCCTCACTCCTGCGTCTTTCATCAACCTTTAGATCTTTAGAAGCCGAGTCTGGGCTCCTCAATGCACAGGGTGAGGGTGGATTGACCCTTGTGGTGCCAACTGGGCATGGGGCTGAAAGAGTCCGCTGGAGCAGCTCTTGTCTGCCCTCTTCTGGGCTTTGGTGGGTATAGCACCTGCTCTTCAGAGTTGGTACACTCCTACGTCATGGCGTGAAGTCTATATCCTTACATTTCCACTCAGACTTTCCAATTACTTATAAAACAGATTTTTATCTGTGTTACTTGTCAGAATTTTTATTTTATCAGGTGATATTTTTGAATAGGTGCTTTGACGTCACACTGACATAGTTTTCATTCAAGAAATCTAAGCACTAATTAAATGTGAAGACACTTGTTTCGTTAACTAGCTTGTCCCCCCCCCCGCCTTTCTCCCCCCCTCCTTCCCTCCCTTTTTCTCATTTGAATTAAGGTAACTTTAATCTTTTTGTAAGGCTGTTGGAGAAGTAACGTGTTTTAACTTTCTAACTATTTAATATATATTTATATTTTTTTCATGGGCATCTTCCCCGATAAGTCATACCCTGGTGCCTCCATCAAAGTATAGAAATTGTCAAGTGCATATTTATTATTTATGGCAGAATCTATGCAATGCCCAATTAATTATTTTGCCAATAAGTAATTGCTATTTCTAGGGAACTTGGAGCTGTCACACTGATCAGAAACTTCCCTGGGACTTGCTGATGTCATCAAATGATGAACACACACCTTAGCAGAACATTTGGTTGGAGTCTTGGCTTCACGGTAGGTGATGGAATTGCTTGCTTCCGAAAAAGTTTCTGTCTGCAGGCCAGCAGCTAACTGCCTTTGCATTTTGGTGAGCAGACACCCATGCTCTGAGATGTCTAGGAGGGACCCTACAGTCTTCTCGTGGCTCCGAGACCGCCTCTTGCTTTCCTGGGTCTACATGTTGAAGTCACCTTGATTCATCTCATGCATTCGAATCTAGCCCACCTAGACTTTTCCAGACCTCCTTTGCCCTGGTCCCTGCATCGTGTGCTAGCCTTTGTCTAAACGGTATTTCTATACTTTCACGAAAGTTACAGGCATCATTTTGTAACATCCTTTAACTTTTCAGTAAAATGCTATTTATACACTTGGACTGCCATCTGACTTTATAGATGCTCATGTCCCATATGTTTCCTGGAATAATAAGATTTTAGTGCCAGGAACTATATCATATGCTTGTATTTTTTCCAGCTCCCAGAATGTTGAATGTCTATTGCTACATTCGATAGATGAGCAGCAAGCGCTGCTGATTGATAGGCCGTTGTGTCATTTGCTTCTCCTGTCTCTAATTAGTGTACTTGACTGATAAATTATTTACAAAAGACAGATTGACACAGACCATCATTAACACTCTCCTGAAATATTTTCCTGCCTTTAGATGCTTTGCAGAACACATCACCCAAATGGCTCTCTGTGTGTACGCGTGCAATGACAGAGGGAAGTCACATTAAAATCAATCTTTTCATTTGGTGTGGTTGCAGGAGCATTTCAAAACTTTATTACAGTTTTAATCAAAGTTATGCATGTTATAATTTTCAGAATCAAACAATTTGAAAAGGCCAACTGAAAGCCAGCACATCTCATGGCCCGCAATTCCCTGCTTCCTAGAACCAGCATATTCGACACTTTTAATTAGTTATTTTGACACGACCTTTCTGCCACTGCCAAACTTGCGCCTGTCCTGTATTCTTGGTTGCTAACTTTAAGCATTTCAGCTCTGATTATGGCTGCTATTGCACAATCACTCATCACACCCACACCAACACAGTCATTATCTCACATATACCATTTCATAATTCTCAGAAGCTAATAATGTAATATTATTATTATTATTAATATTAGTGAATGTAATATTCCATCTATGTGAACACAATTCACAACTACTTCTCTTGTTATGTACAGCACTAGGGTTTCTTGGAGTTGGTAGTTATCTTAATTTTCTATCTTCTGTTTTGATTTTTGTTACTAATTCATCCCAAGCTGATTAACAGTTTAGATCTCTCCCCAGTATATTAACCCACATCAGGTGTTGTGACCTCTTCTTTGGCTGCCTTTCCTGTGCACCTCTGAGCTGTTTTTTTGATTTCTTTTAACTCTAGTCTGACTTCACAATTATTGCTGAAACCTTCCTTCCCCTACACTCCTAGGACTCCTCTTTGTCACCATCAGATCGATAATCTCTTTCCAAAGCCTTCTTGCTTTCTTTTCCTTGGCTCACTTTTTTAGTTTTAGAAAGGTAACATTTTTTTTTCTTTTGCTAGATTTTGGGTTCATGTCTGGTAAATGTTTTGAGATCATTCATTCATGTAGGTTGTTACAACAAAACACCTATGATTGCATATTTTATTTAAAAAAGAAAGAGATCTATTTAACCCAATCTAGAGGTTCAAGAGTACGGGCACCAGGAGCTGCTTGTGGGTGCTGGGAATTGAACCTGGGTCCTCTGGAAAAGTAGCTGGTGTTCTTAACGCCCTTCATGCATGTCTGAAATCTTTTTTGTTTGTTTGTTTGTTTGTTTGTTTTGAGACAGGGTTTCTCTTTGTATCACTGGCTGTCCTGGAACTTACTCTCTAGACCAGGTTGGCCTTGAACACTCAGAAATCTGCCTGCCTTTGCCTATTGAGTGCTGGGATTAAAGGTGTGCGCCACCATGCCTGGCTGTCTGAAATATTTTTATTCCACCATAATATTAATTAAAGACTCTCAGGTTGGAGATGATTTCCTAATGACCTCCAGAGTAGTTTTTATCTTGTAGTTTCACTTCGGGAAAAGTTACAGAGCTGTCCAGATTCATCTTGAATTCCAATAGTTCTTTCTGAAATGTTTAAAATTGTTTATCTATATTTATTTTATATGAATTTGTGTTTTTGCTTCCATGTATGTCTGTGTAAGGGTGTCAGATCCTCTGGAACTGGAGTCACAGACAGTTGTGAGCTGCCACGTGGGTGCTGGGAATCTAACCTGGGTCCTCTGGAAAATCAGCTGGTGCTCTTAACCACCAAGCCATCTCTCCAGTCCGAAATGCTTAAAACTGTCCCTTTGACTGTATTGTCCTGGAAATTAAAAAATGATGAGTCTTAGCATGCATCTAGTTTGTTGTACTGAGCACTTAAGGTGCCGTTCTAGATTAGAAACTTAGTCCCATCAACACTGGGAAGAAATTTCTAGATTGTTTCTTACTTCTTTCTTTAAGCTTAAATGCTTTCTTTTATGAAACTTTCATTCTTTAGGCATATTGGAAACTCACTTGGGCTGAGTTTCTAAGTTCAGGATTTAAGGACCCCAATATGCTGTATTCTTTCTAAGGAACAGGCATACTCTTGCCTGGGTTGGGTGAGGCAGGATGGGAGACTTTGAAGGGTCTCCTTTTGTCTTGAACCTTTTTTCAACTGTTTGTTGGTGAACAGTTTTAGCGTCACATTGCTGGTACAAAAGACTCTGCAGAGCAAATTGGTCAGCTCCTTGAGCTGTACCCACTGCTGTCTTTGAAGTCAGCTTTTTCAGGTCTGTTAAATGAGTTCTCACTGGTTTATCTCTTTTTCAGCGCTCTAGATTTTAGCCCATCAAGCTCTTCTCTATCATCTCTGCCATCGATTCTTAATGTCTTTAGCTATTTCTCCTCTCTATGTTTTTATTGAGGCTTTAGAAGAAGCAGAATAAATACATCCATTCTATCTACCGTTGTCACCCAAAACTCTGTAACCTTCTCCACTAGCATTGCGTGATTTCGCAGCAAGAACAGGGAGATGCTGTGGCGTTTGTCTCTAAGGAAATATGAGCAACATGTGCTGAAGTGGTGACAGATGTTAGAAGTTGGCACAGCTGTCTGTAAGTCTCTTAGATTAAGACAGAAATCCCTGGAGAGAAGGAGTAAGAGAGACATCTTAGGCTTGCCTATCAAAGCCTGGCTTCCACTCTCTGTACCGAGAAAGAGCGAGAAATGCATGCATCCAGTTAGTAGGAGGCCATTTGTGGGAGCGCTCTGCCCGGAACCCAGCTAGCCTGTGGGAAAGAGCATATGAGCAACTGATCATTCACCCTCAGGCAGGGGGCAATGCCTCAGCTCCTGGAAGCTTAGCAGAGGGCAATGCTCCGGCTCCTGGAAACTTTAATGAGTTAAGTCAGGTGTTGACTTTGGAGCTGTAACCAATACTCACAGATCTTTTATTTCTCTGGGGATATCTGGGTAGGGAATTGCAGCTGTGGGAGTTATCGCATCTCTGGGCTGATGCTTAGGGGTGCTGAGCATTGTAATTCGCTGAACTAGTTAGGGCAGACTTTATACGAAAGCTTCCTGATCAGCTCCCAGTGCTGGAAGAGCAAGTTAAACTCTGCGTAGTGATCACAGGAGTATTTTTTTTTCTTTCAATGCTTAAAACCTAAAACTGCTCTGAATTACCCCTACCATCCCTGTGGCCATTAAGAATGGCTACTATTTATTAAGTGCATATTAGATTCCAAGCACCACTCTCAGTAATTGACATGTATCCCCTCATTTGATTTATACATAAAAATGTATAAAATAGATATTCACATCATTTATACAAAAATACTTAAATGAATAACAATAGCACAACAATTGAAGGATGTAAGGTCTTCAAAGTTCTTTGTATGCCTTGTTCATTCAAGTCTCGAGTTATATGAAGATGCTCCCCATAGGTCATGTCTTTGAACACTTGGCCCCCAGTTGGTGGTGCTGTTTTTGGAGATTATAGAAGTTTTAGGAGGTGTGGCCTATTAAAGGAAGTCTATCACTGCAGAGGGTGGACGTGTTTTATTTTTTATAGCCTAATCAGGTTCTAGCTAGTTCTTTCCATGACATGACTCATAGGAGGAATGTGGAAGAGCATGGAGCCCTAAAATGTGGGTAATCAGAGGTCATTGGTCCATTCTATGGGGAGTTCAGAAGAGTAGAATGCCAAGAGAAATGTGGACAGGGAAGACTATGCTCACGAGGTTCCACGAGGGGACAGTAAGGGGATGGCTTTACCAGAAAAGGGACTGAAGGCCATTTATGCTACATTATGGTAGAAGATATGGCTGCTTTCTGCCAGTGTCCTGAACATTCGAATGAGGTTGAATGAAAAGTTATGAGTTAATTTTGTGGAGCGGAGAACATTTCAAGGCAGCCTGGTATTCAGGGCTGTAGCATGTTTACTGCTTACTGCGTTTGCTGAGATTAGAAATGAGAATTCAAAGCGGGAAGATATGTGTGCAATTTGGCGGGGGAAGGAGAGTGGACAGGACTGGGACCTGAAGTTGCGGAATGGGTGCCAACAAGCAGCTGTGGGTGGTATCACAGGGAGCTCAGGGCCATCAGAGAGAAATTCTGTGCTTTTGCACTGGAACAATAGGAAAGACGTCTTGAGGGGAGACCCCCAACCTGTGGAAACTTCAACTTATAAAAATAAAAATTCTGAACTGAGGATGCCAACGGAGAGGTATCCTGCCAAGAAGGAGACCAATGTAAATAAGTCATTTCCAGCTTCAGCTGTGAAGGCACCTCGAGGCCATAGCCTCAACCCTTGGGAAAATCAAAGTCAAGACTTTTCATCCTTCACCCTAGAGCATCAACAGCCTACAACCTCAGAGACATTCACTCGAGCAGAATTGGGTCACTGCCTTGCCTGCTATGAATGCCTGGGCTGAAATCTCTGCAGAATTGCTTTGTTTCCCCAGGCTCGAGGCAGAATCTCTGTGAATGGCAGGGCATGCTGTGAATCTGTTCTCCCTCTAACCACGGAGACATGAGGGAGTCTCGAAGAATAAAAGCATCTCATTGACCGTCCAGCATCCAGCTCAGGAAATAAAACTCTCTTCCAAGAGGAAACTATTGAATTAAATGAGGAGATTCTAGTTCAGAATAATACTCCAAGGGGCTTTCCAAAGCAATGAAACAGAGAGCAAAACCATGGAATGAGGAAAAGGTGGGGGATAGAGGAGGAGAGGAAATACGTGTCTGCTAGTGTGGGTTCTGTTTGGCCTGTGGGGCATGCCTGCTGACAGCTGGCTGTGGTTGTACTCAGATATGCCATGGAGACCTGGGAGGGCCAGCTGTCACTTCTGTGGCTCTGCCCCAAGTGCTGGTTATATCCAGAGCACACCAGGTTGGGGTGGCCAGGATAGCAAAGCTGCGGGGTATTTCCTACACTCTTGGAAGACTTCAACAACTCCAAAGGTGATTATGATTCTTGCCTCTTTTCATCGTTTGTTTCCAGGCAAGGGCAGCATTTTAGATGCTTAATAAGCAGCAAAGGAAAGGTCCTGAGTAACTGGAATGAGTGCCAGACTAATCAGAACCTCTTAGCTGAGCAGGACCCTGCCCTGTGTGTCTAAGTAGAAAGAAAGATAAAAGCTTAGCTCCATCATGGATGGCTCTTGGAATCTGCTAAAGCTCTATACATCTGAACAAGTTAAGATTTTACTGAACCTCATTACCATCACATCCTAACAGAATAACGTTTCCTTATAGTAGTTTTGAAAATGTATTTCGGCTCGCTATTGTTGGGTAACGAAGCAATCAAAGCCTAATGGCTCAGTGGGCTTAGGAGATGGCTCAGTGTGTAAGGGGCTTGCAGCAGACCAGGAGGACTTGAATTTGAATTCCCAGCAGCCACATACAAAGCTAGGTTAAATACCTACAGCCTCATGTGAAAACCCTAGAGCTTTGGGGGTGGGCAGTAGAGACAGGTGGATCTCCAGGGCTCCCTGGTTTCCTAACCTAGTGAAATGGAGAATTCCATAACCGGTGAGAGACTCTGTCTCAGGAAATAATACAGAGAAGAATGGAGGAAAACACACAAAGCCCCACTTCTGTCTTCCATGCACACACACAGGTGAACATGAACAGGTAGGCATACATCACCCATATGTTCATACACATACATCACACACACACACCCCCACACACCTACCTGGTGATTTGAAACAATAATGATTTATATCATAGCTGGATGGGCCAAAAGAAAGGTCCCGGCATGGCTTGATGGCCAGCTCTTCTGTTAGGGGATGGCATATGCTTGGTAAAACAGAAACAGCTTTCTGTAGGTGGCATGTGATTGAATAGAAGAACAGACGACAGCTCCCAGCTTTCACACTTGACTTGATGGAGACTTTACTGATTTATTTCACGTAACTGGGTGGCTGGAATGGGCTACTGGGAAAGGCTCCTGGAGTTAAGAATAAAAGGAATTGAATGTCCAACTAGTGTTTTATGGCTTAAACTTCTTTCAGTAAAAGAAGAGAACTTGGAGAGAGGTGGGGATAGCAAGCGTTGAAGAAGTGATTAGGGTCAGAGCGAGGCAAGGGTGAGTCATGATGAAGTTGGGTAAAGTAACTTCAAATGAGTTTGCTTGTTTCACAACGAGGCAACAAGGAGAAAGTGCCTGGCAGAAACAGTGCTGAGGAGTAACTACCTCTGTTCCAGCTCCGGACTGTGAGGCTCAGGGTTAAGGGGAGGAAAGCTATTCCCTGTTCTTGAGAGGCCTGTGGGACAGAGACTTCTTACCCTCTAGGGAGAGGGAGCTGATGCCTGGGGTGTGCAGAGAAAAGGAGAGGATGAAGGGAAATCTCTTAGGTGAGAGCCTGGCTTCTAGAGGGCTCTGGGAAAAGGCTATTGCAGGCCCCCAAATCATGACATGGAACTTATTATTAGTTATGAATGTTTGGTCTCATCTTCTGCTTATCCCACTAGCTCTTATAACTTAATTTAACCTGTTTCTCTTCATCTATGTTTTCCCCCAGGGCTTTTTTTTTTTAACCTTTCTTTCATTTTGTATGTCTTCTTTTCCTGGTTCTTCCATATCTGGCTGGCCAACGGCTGCCTGGCTGGCCCCACACACCTCCCTCTCTTTCTCCTTCGTTCTCTTCTTGAGCCCAGATTCCTCCTCCTTATTCTCTCTGCCCACCAGCCCCGGCTATCCCTCTACTGCCTAGCTATTGGCCATTCAACTTTTTATGACACCAATCATGTGCCTTAGGCAGGCAAGGTTAAACAAATGTAACACACCTTTACACAGTTAAACAAATGCAGCATAAACAAATGTAACACACCTTTACATAGTTAAAATAATATTCCTCAACATAAGCAAATGGAAAACATCTTTACATGGTTAAAGTAATATTCCACAGCAGGCTATGGGAGAAGATAAAATGTGGGGGTGGTTTCATTGGAGGTTGCACAGGGAGCACGAAAATCTGTCTATATGAGAATGGGACTCATGAGGACCTATGACCCATCAAGTAAAGATGGTGGGATTGCTTCTGGATGACCCTCAGAGGATGCTGTCATCAACTTAGAGTTTTGCCCAGTGTTCACCATGAAACTGCTCAGTATGTGGCTTACCCGGTTGAGATGGGAAATGGGCCAAGACACTGGTGGATATCTCACTGTTCAGATTTGTGGGTTGAACTTGGGGCTGTCCTGTCTGTATTTTAAATGGAGCATCAGATCTGTGTCTAGCTGAGGATTGTTTGTGCCGGGGAATTCTCCTTGCTGTGGAGAGAGATCCTTGTAATTAACTGAAGGCACCGAGGGCCCAGATACTGTTCTCATGGTTACTGTGTGACATTAAAGTGTTCCGGATGGCAGCAGTGAGTATCTGACGCCATTCCAGTGTCAGAGTTGGAGCTCAAACTCAAGGTTTCTGATTCTGAGCTCATTTCATGCCCATACCACCACTCTGAAAGAAGTGAGACGGCCTGAATATCAGAAAGATGACAGGAGAAAAACAGAAGAAGGGAGCTGGTGGGCTTGCTGGATAGACTAGAGAAGATTTTAGTTATCTATTAGGAGAAGCGACTCTTGTCTAAGCTCTCCAGTAGGTACAGGGAAGTTCAGCTTCATCATAGCGCTGGAACAATTGGGGCAAAACAGTGGAGGGCGGTGCCCTTCCGACATGCGCTCAGGCAGAATGCTTGGTACTTGGCAGCCTAAGAACAGAGGAAGAGAGATGCAGGGTCCAGCTGATCCCTAGAGACTGTAATGAGTTTAAATGTGCTATCCAAAAGATATGTGTAAATCCTAACCCCCTAACCCTGTGACTGTAGCATCACATGGAAATAGGGTCTGCATGGGTGTGATTGAGCATCTGTTTCCTAACGAAATCATCATGACTTTATTATTAGTCTGGGCTTCAATTTGGATACTGATACAACCTGTAGCCAATCCTATCATTTTAAAAGAAGCAGAACCAAAAGATCGGCAGCTGAGAAGCACAGGGAGATGACCCCTTGAAGAGGGTGAAGGCCCTGTAATAATGCTGTCCCAAAAGGCCAGGAACTTTTCAAGGTGGAAGAGGCAAGAAAGGAGTATTCCCAAGAGCCTTGTTGGAAGGGAGTGTGGCTCTGCTGATATTTTGGACTTTTGACTTCCAGAACAGTGAGAGAATACAGTCCTGTTATTTAAAGCCAGACAGTTTTTGATAATTTGTTATGACAGCCGAGGAATTTAATTCCGCGGAGGAGATGTGGGGCCTGCATTAGCTGCTGGATTAGCGGAAGCTTGGCTCAGTACAAGCTTCGGCTGGGTGCCAGCTTGTTCCCCACAGAGGAAGGGTCTCTCTGGGTTCCAGGACTTGCCAAATGCACCTGCCTCTCAGCAAAGACTCTCCTTGCCCCTTAGGAGGTCATGTATCTGATGTCTTGTCACCAACCATCAGGAGATGAAAGCTGTCCTCTTGCCTAGGCAGGAGAGATTCTGAAAGACTGGGCACTCACCTTCCAGCAATTCAGCTTGAAGGAGTCTCCATTAAACTGGAAAAGCTTAAGAGTCTTTAGTTGGTGAGTTCCTGCTTGGCCCTGCTCCCTCGAGGAACAGGGCTCCCAAAAAAGTTTAGATCAGATATAGAAAATGAAAGAATGACTTTTTGGTTCTAATTTATCCCACTGCCTCATCTCAGACTCCTTCATGTGGCAATGAGAAGCAAAAGGGATTTTCTTGGGGGCCATGCTACAGTTTCCAGCCCGTGAAGAAAGCATCCTCAGGTGCCAAAATGTCATGCATGTGATTAGTTGCTAGGCTGTGTGAGCTCGCCTGGGAAAGGTCGAAAGGGAAGCCGCAGATCAGCGGAGTCAGGTGGTCTGGGACTTAGGTAAATTACGTAACCGTCCTTTGCATTCAGATCTGCTCCACTTCCACCTGCTATTTTGCTGAAGGGACAAGTAAGATCCCACAGTTCAGTATGCTGGAGTGTGCAAAATGCTAATTGCTTTCAGCAGCCCGCAGAGTGGCACCAAGGACGTGCCTCTGCAGAGGAGAAAGGAGGGGAGGTTGCCTTTCAGAGTTGGAGCTGGGTAGAGTACAGCTAAGTCAGTGGGCCCCTAACAAATGCACATCCCTCCTCCTGCCCCTCCTCACTGATTTCTAGCATGACCTTTCTCAGCGAGCAGCGGGAGGACCCAACGCAGTGGTGTGTGTGTGAGGGCCATAATCAAGAGATCAGGGCATGTCTTTGCTGGGAGATGCTGATTTTAACAAGTGCTTCCATCTCTCTGTAGATAACACCATTCTGAGTTCCCAGTTAGAAGCTGGAGATTGGTCCCTGCACAGTGGCTCTGAGCTTGGCACTCAGCAGATGTTCAGATGCCTTTGTTAATCGAATTCAGTCCATGCTACATCCAGTTTGTGGCAGATCAAGGTCTCTAAGATCTAGTCTCTAGGGCACTGAACTCTGCTTTTCTTTCTGTTTTATCTTGCTGCTAGAATAACCATAGCCTCCTGGAAGGATGTTTTGGCACACTTGGAAGTTTTCTGGGTGAATGGTGCTATGATACAGTCTTGCAAAGAGCTGATTGCGTAGAAGGGAGGGCAAGTGCTATTTAAGTTGGGTAAGTAAGAAGGAATGCTGCTTTGTAGATAACAGTTGTTAGATGACCATAATATTTATAAGGGAGATGCCTTGATAACATTTTGTGTGCAAGTAGTGCACACAGATTTTAGCTTTTAGTAGCTATGGTAGCCTATTGCTATTTGATTATGAAATCCATCTCTCTTTTCATTTGTATATCCGTTTCTCTCTTTTCATTCATATAACTGTTTATCTAATCTCTATCATCTATCTACCTATGTATCTATCTGTATCTATCATCTATCTATGTATCTCTATCATCTATGTATCTATCTATGTATCTCTATCATATATGTATGTATGTATCTATCTTCTATTTATATCTACCTATATGAAGAGGGTAAAAAGGTGAATATGTATATATATATTATATCGTCTATCTATACACCTATATACCCATTTATCAATAATTTGTCATCTATGTATCTATCTGTCTACGTCCATCACTAATCTATTAAATTAACTAAGAACTTGGGCAGGAATTTTAAAATATCTCTTCAGATATAGCTACACAGCATAGGTATTTTAACATTTAAAAATGTTAACACACTGTTTGATATGAAATGATTGGATGAAATTTATTGCCTTTTTATGTATACTATGTACCCTGGCGTATACCTTTGAGGACTGATACATGTATGGAGACAGAGAGTTCTGTTACTCAATTCTGTTCTTTCTTGAGGCCTTGATTTGGGAATGACACTCAGAAAACTAATTCTAAGCTCCAGTGGACTTGTTCCACCTATTTTTTTTTTTAAGAGACTAACTCAAGCTAATAAAATAAGAAGAGATTCTGTAAGTCACAAGGAAGCAAAAGACTGCTTTGTGCTTTTAGTGATAATGATCCTCATGACTGTTGAATCACCAGGTTTGTTGAAGGAAAAAGCCATTGTGAGAATTCTCGGTGAGCTTTGGGTACCGCAAGAATCCTAGACTCCCGAGCTATCCTTGCGTCATTTGACCCACGAGACACGGTTAAGAGAGACAAACCCAGGTCAAACAACTGTTGGCATTTGCAGCTCTTTCTAGTTTGATAACATTACATGGTTCTAATTAATTCCCTGCATTGTAGAGATACCAGGAAGTCTGAGAAATAAATTATTTATTGTGCTCTTGGCGAAAACCCTATATGGTAAATGCCATGCCTGTTTGTTTAATAGGGAAGAAATTCGAGGCTCTAGCTTGGTCAAACACATACTTCTAGTTAGTAATGGGGCAAGAGTCCAAACCAGATTTGTCTGACTCCAAAATCTGAGCTTTCTTTAACAAGCCATTCTCCCTTAGCAAAGCATTCCCAGATTGGCTTCTCAGATTCTGCCCCCACCTCTTGCTTCCTCTCTTTTCACCCTATGCCCATAATGTAGCTGATAGTGGATCCTGGGGTCAAACAGGGACTGAGTCATCAGCTTTGAGGCTGGTACTGCTGGTCTGAAGGCACTGGCAATATCTGATATGGAGGTATGGATTTATATTTTTATCATTAAGTGGAGTCGCTGTCCTCTTGACATGCCTGTCACATGCAGCAAGAAGAGACAATACTTGTAGCGAATGGGGAATGTGGTTTAGATGCTGTCCTAGATATTATATAATGTAATACTACTGCAGGGCTTGCGGGGGGCAGTCTCCAGATCACACCATATGAGCAGGACTTGGTAATGGAGAGTGTTAGAACATGCCTGGGCATGATGAATTTTGGCTGTTGAAGTTGGTTGACTGTTCAAATAGCCCTATAGCCCTTTTCAATCGAAGTACAGAACGTAGAGCATTGTTTGAGTAGCTTTCTTGATTCTCTCAAAGTTAGTGCATATATAATACTACTAGGGATGAATAGAGAGAAGTTGATTCATTTTATAGAGTAGATGCCTTAGGGCTTTAAGGCTGATTCTTTTGCAGAAACTTGATTGCAAATAGATATCAAGGGGAGCTATTCCTCTCAAGTGACTGAGGCTCCATTTATGAATGCATCTGTTTAGTCACTCACTCACCTGTTTATTATTTCATTACCAAGTAGACACACATAGCAGTAGATATTCCCTTATCATGAGGATGATATTTTAGAATAGAATATTCCTTGAATTATTATAAGATGATCTTATCAGTGAGGAAATTGAGAAGTTGACATGTTGAACAGTTTACTTCAAGGTCTTGATGCTCACTTAAGACAGGAATTAGTATTCTAACCAAGGTTCCAAAAAGAGAGAGTGGACCTAGGAAAGGCAATGGCATGACATCTTACCATAAGGTCAGGAATAGGTGGTTGGTTTTGAATTAAAAATTATTAATATGCTTATTTTTCTCTGTCCACAGCCCAAAGGCATAAGTTGTAGTTCCTCTATGTATATTTCTCTAGGCAGCTTTATGCCAACAGGAGTATTTAAATTGGGAGTTCTCACAGTCCTGGCTTTGGCTTAGTTCGAACCAAGGGATTAATTTAGATTTAGGAAGTTTCTCTTCCAGCTGTAATTCAGAGGACAAGGGTGAGAGCGCTGGCTGAGTCTGGGGAGGGAAAGCAGTAGGTGGCCATTAAAGCCAGCAGTCTGTGAGACAGCCTCTCTCACTAAGAGTGAGGCCCAGCCTTTTGCTAACCTCCCTTCCAAGCTGGGAAGCCACTGCCAGGAGGTAAATACTGGGACTCTCCCTCAGCTTGGAAGGCTGGTTAGAACCCATATTACTGTCTCTCCCTGCACTAGAATCTGTATACGCTCAGTATTCTCTTTCTGCTGGGACTAAGTTATGCATCTCTTGGGCTGGTACAATGCTGGGGAGCAATCTGATGACTGACACACAGCCCAAGTTCATCCCATTTAATCCATATCTGAGTGTTGGTGATTCTCAGTCTTGCAACCCTGTCAAGAGCATAATACTATATCACTACCAAGGCGATATTGCCTGGCATTTGGCCTCTGGCATCAGGCCAGACATTAATTCCTGCCCCATGGAAACTGTTCTTCATATTCAAGACAGGATATTAGAAGAGTATTATTTCCATAGTAACCACCAGGCTCCAAATTTGCTACCTGTGGATTTAAGCCTTGATTATTTAGACTTACTGCCAATTTCTGCTTAAGTTTCTTCTTTTTCTTTTTCTTTCTTTCTTTTTCTTTTCTTTTTTTTTTTACAGTTTTGCTTTTGTGTTAGATAAGAAATCAAGGTGGCTGGTGGGTCCTATCAATGCTTGCTTATTCTCTGTCAGTGGGGATTATGGGCAAAGGTATGGGTGGGACAGGCCATAGTGATCATTGGAATCCAGCCCTGTGAAGAGTTGAAGTGTTGAGTCTGGCCTGTATTTATTAGAAGTGAAAGCTTTCGTAATTCTGGTATATCCTTATACATTCCCTGGCTTTCCCCTGTCCTTTGTAAGGTAGGAGGGTAAGTCATCTCTGATTATAGACCGTGAGAGGCTAGAGAGGGGATTGTGTTCAGCTCTTCTTCTTAGAACCCTAGAGATGACTCTTCTTTGTCTCTCTTTGCACTTAGAGGCGCCAATTGTTTTTCTATACCACTCAGGACTAGGCATTAGATTTCTCACTCACATTAGATTTCTCAGATGATTTTGGACCTTGGTAGGGAGGGTAGTACTATTTGTCATGCCTGCTTCACTTCTGTCCTAAGCCTTTACTGTAGCAGGTGTTTACTGTGAGACTCTGTATCAGGCACACAGAGAAAAGAGATGGGTCCTGCCCTTTAAAAGTAACGGTCCAGATAGACTTGCCTGCTGATGTATCTTCAGGGATCTTTTATACTTTTAATGAATACTTCTCGGGTGGTAAATACTAAAACCAAACACTATAATACAGTAAGTAGGCAATAGATATAGAGGTTTTCCCTGTAATGACCATCTGTGCAGTCTTCCAGTTGCTAGGGATGTTGTATGCTGGGGCTCTTAGATGACTCTCCAAGATTACCAATGGTGAAAGAAAGATGCTGATCTAGTCCCTTCCCCTGGGACAGTTTGCAACTGGAGCAACGGACAATGGACGGACTCAAGGGTCTCAACTTGAGAGAACTTGAATTGGCTGTCTCAGCTCCAAAGCTCTGTATAGGCCCAAGCAGGGCTGCTGTGATTCTGTTACGGTCTCTCAGTTCAACTTCTGTCTCTGTTAATTCCTGCTTCTCGCACTCTTGAGTGTCCACCCCGAGGGTAGCACCCGGTCAGCTTTCTGATGGGATTTTTCATCTTGGGCACTGGTCAAGAAACCCGATCAGGACATAAATGCAAACTATTGTGGAGCTACAGGGGAAGAGCTGTGAAACCAGCTCTGGAAACTCGGGAATGGAGGAGAATAGACGGTTGTGTGACTAGGGCATTCTAGGGAAGGAAGGAAGGAAGGAAGGAAGGAAGGAAGGAAGGAAGGAAGGAAGGAAGGAAGGAAGGAAGGACGTGACTGGAGTAAGTACAGGAGTGTGTGAATCTGAAACAGCGGCGACTTGTCTTCTACAACATGCAAATCTCACTCTTTCACGGTGAACCTTGACTACCCTGCATTCTCCAATGGAGCAGCCCAGGAAGACAGGTTGTGTGCCCAACCCAAAGGGCTTGAACTGCAGCGCTGGCAGGACATGCTGACATCAATGAGGAAGAACAAGTGTGGATTTGACAAGTCAGGGATTTGAAGACACTGCGGGGGACAGAGTAGAATTTGCGAAGGAATTTCTGGGCAGAGGCGGTGGCATAACATCATGCCTGACTCTGCGGAAGGCCAGTCTTATCTCGGAAGGGCTTACCTTGACTCCTGAAGGTTCCCTGACTCGGTGCCTGGGTATGTGCAGGATGCCAGGAGCGAGGGGAGAAGTGGCATGCCTGCTGAAGCCAAGCAGCCTAGCCAAGAGGAGCATCTGTTCCTTCTCTGGAAGGCACCACAGCAGAAGGATGAGAATAAAGCCTGGGAGGAGCAAGCTGCCTAGAGGGCAAGAGACAGGAGGAGCCAGGTTAGTGGGACGTGGAAGCCACTCACTTGATTTTCTTGATTATTGGTATAAAAATCTGCCCCACCCTCTGATCTGCATAAGAGGAAAAGCAAGACATTTTTGCTTTCTGGATGACTGAAGATGTCAAGTGTGCAAATTGTGCTCATTGCTTTTCTCTCATACAACTTTGTGAAATAATAACCCAATCCAAATAACGCTGCATATCTGGAATGTGGCAGAAGCCATGCTCAGGAGCCCGATGGACTTGTTAGTGGTTTTAAGCGACAAGAATCGGCATCTAAAATACTTCTCTCATACAGGAGAAGGGTAAGCACAGCACCTTTATGCTATTCAGTTGATTGCAACTAAGTTTTGTTCTAAGCCATTTCAAAAATGTCAGGAAACAAAATTTAAACTGTCGTAGGCAATGCCAATAGGAAACCTCTGCCTCCCATCTGTAGAAGGAATAGTTGGGACTCTCACGTCCAACTCTGGTTTTCCTACTTGGGCTGTGTCTGCGGACTGATGGAACTGCTTGTTGCCACCCTTACGATCTCACTTATGGTAAAGAACATTTGAGGGTGCATGGAATAAAAATTTTAGGATGCATACCTGTATGTTAATTTTGAGGTTGAAAACACTATTGGAAAACAGGTGCCAAAGACAACACCCTTACATCTTTCATGGCTCAGAAGAGTGCACACCTGGCATCCCAAAGCTCCCCTTACTTGGGTTTTGAGGTACCCCTCTGTAGTTCATCTTACCCTGTACTTGTGGTCTCACTCAGAACTCAGCATCCTGAATCAGAACCCCACATTTATCTGATGTCTTATAGTCAATTCTGGAGCAGACAACAAGATGGAATTAAAATAGCTACAAATTCATTAGTCTGTGAAGACTAAAGAAAAGGAGACTGGCGTGCTCAAAAAGAACCTCTAGATGCTGTGCTGGTCTGATTCCTGTGGAATTAGTGATGAGGAAAGATGGGGTGGGAAAGCCAAAGACTGTTGCATGAGGCTTTTAGCCACACTAGTGGAGACTACTGAGCCAATGCTACTCATTAGGAAAAACCCATCATGGATAGGAACAGGCTGATTGTAATGGTTGCCTGGAATCAGCCTAGGCAAAGCACAGCCATGGTGTTCATGGAGTCCGGGCTGAGCCTGCCAGACATGTTCACTGAAGCAAGTCCTCTCAAAGATCCAAAAGATGTGTTTCCATGGTCACCACAATCCCTCACTGAAACAGGAAGCTATTCAGGGCATGGACTGATTTCACAGGTCCGCATCCTTAGGGATCTCCCGGTGGGTGGATCGGATACTCTGAAAGTGCTTGGTGAACGTTTGTCAAAAACATTGCCAGGAATATATTTGGAGAGATTTGGAGTCGGCTGAGTAGCGTGAATTGATTTGAGAGGGAATGTGGAGTGACGGAAAGTCCTAAGCCAGAAGATCTGAGCTTCGTGAAGGAAGTTGGACTGGGTCTAAGTGGGACTTCTGCCCTTCTTCCATGCTATAGGAGTATGAGCAGCGGTAAGCACAGAAACTCGGGCACTGACAGTAGGGCATCTTGCTGCTGGCATCTTTAGGGCCTGGGAACGTGGGGTAGGGAATTTGAGTCGTTAGAGATGATGGTGCGCTTCCCAGCCCCAGGGATTGGTGTGTGGAGAAGGAGGAGCTGTTGTTTCAAGGCCAAATGTAAAGTTTGACAACAGATTTGTTCGGCTTAACACATCCAGGTGGAAGAGTCCAACGGAGTGAGAAGGGCCCACCAGGAGCTTGCCAGAGATGGCCAGGTTAGAGAAACGTATTGGGAAAAGGGGGTGGCGAGACGAAGGTGAAAACAGATAGCAGAGTTCAAAGATTAATTGAAATGGGCCTGCTGCATGTTTTGGGACAGCTGGTAAGCCATTTGTCCCGTCTTTTGTAGACATGAAGAAAGCAGACAGAGTGAGCCTGTTCATGTCTGTTCTTTTGATGCTTGGTGAGAGGGATTTCTCTTATGTCTATTTTTTTCTTCTCAGTTGTGCTCTTTCCATGACCAGCATTTCTACCTTTGATGCACAGGGGCCACGCACAGTGATTTGCACAGATGCTTTGGACTGCTGAAGGGTAGAGGCCGTTGCTTGTGTCTGTCCGGTGTCTAAAATGGCCCCTAGACTGCAGGAGGGACTTTGAGAATCTGGGTTGAGTTGAGTTACTTAATTTGTACAATAATTCACAGTTTGGCAAATCCCTGAAGATATATCAGAGCCCATTATGCTCCCAGTAATGTTGTAACTCTAACTTATAAATGACAGACGGAAAGAGGTTAAGTAGGCTCTTTGAAGTCTTACAGTAAGTAAGACTCTATCGGTCAGGAAAGGCTAGGGGATGCTCCGTAACAGATTGAGAATGTCAAGGCTTAACAATAAAGAAGTTTATTTATCACTTGTGTATAGTCCATTGTGAATCTGGGACTCCACTGGGTGTCTTCCAGGTGGTAGCTCAGAAATCTGAGTTTTGCCAGTCGTGTGTCAAGAAGTGTCTTCACAACTGCCAGAAGAACCTGAAGAACCAAGCCTTGGTTTTTACTTTATTTTTTCTTTATTTTACATTCCACAAGCCCTGGTTCTCAAGCAAACCCAGCAAACAAAGAATCAGTTATTCCACTCACATTTCATTGGCTAAAGAAGGCATGTGACTTCATCTAACTCCAGACAAAGAAGGTAGGCATTGTCCCCTGAGCCTAGAAGGACTAAAACCATTGGTGAGTAGCCGCCCCATCACCCATCCCAACCCAAAACTGACTTTTAACTCAAATTTCCGAGCCAGGTGCAGAGTATTTTAATTTTTTGTCCCATGCTTCTTTTTAAATCTAAAAAGATAATGAAAATTGCCCACGTTAATGCTAGTTTCTAATGTTTAACGACTATCCTGAAAACATTCATTTTCTTTACCCCTTTATTTCTCTTTCTCTTGTCCCAGACCTAACCCCTGTCTCTTCATGTCAGTATTGAATATAAGGGCTCAAGGGAGCCAAGACATCTCAGAAGAAGCAATCTGTCTTAGGGGTAAATGCCGGAGCTGGACCGTACTCTGCTAATTGACTTACTCTTCTTTCCTTTGAGTTTTGAAAGTGAAATATTTACATGGTGAGACCTTGTCAGCAGCATGGGCAGTACACCCTATTCCCCAGGAATATTTTCTAGTAAAAGCTATGTTAGAGACACCTTGAGCCTCAGACCTCCCTGGATTTCTCACCTGTGTGTGAAATCCATGTATCTACTCTTGGGGGTCCAACTATGGCCTGCATGCTTTTATGATGAGAGCGATAAGATGATCAGGACCATAGGGGAAAGGGGCATAGGGGAAACACGAGCCGAGCAAAGAGAAAGATGTAGGGTTGGTTGATTTATACACAAGTCCCTTCTCAGTCACTGACGGAGTCCAGGAAAAGTGTGTGACCTTGGCTGTCAGCTAGCTAGGTCCTCCTAGCTCAGGGAGCTGATACTCATGTCTTCAACTGCCTATATACTACTCATAAGGACACAGAGGCCTCTAGATGTTTGGCGCTCACAGTCGGCTACACAAGGAGCCGCTCCCTTCCAGCCCAGGCTCCTTTGTCTTAGGAATTCTGAAAAAAAAAAAAAAAAAACCTGAAGCAAAATAAGGACTCTAGGGTGTATCACGAGGACAATGAAAGCTGACGTCACCACATTTTTGTTTTGTGTCAGGCGTAAATGCCGAGATGATCTTATTTAGCCTTTCAAGGCTATGGGATAGGTGCTCTGAACCTATCCCACCAACCAAGAAAGCCTGGCTCAAGGACAAGCGATGTTTTTTTCTTCTATTTTGCCTAGACCAGTGCATACTAGATGAGGTGTCCAGTGTGTGTATTTGTTGAACAACATATTAAAGGCCACTGATTGAGTTGAAAGGCCGAGGAGCCAACAGAGGAAGCCAGGCAGCTTGGGTTCAAGGCTCTCCCTCAGACACACTGTATTGTGATGTAACCTCTTGTCTCTCTTTGCCCCCCACGGATTATGGTGCATACAGTGCCTGCTAATGATTGCGCATTTGCTGCCTTGCTCTGGCCCTGCCCTCCATGCTATAAACACTCCCGTTTCTTCCAACACTGCTTGGCCTTGCAAAGCTGGGTAAACAGTGGGTGTGAACGTCACGTTGATTGATTGTCCAGCTGCAGTGTCCTCAAGGACGGAGGAGGCAGTCATTAGGCAGCTGGTTTTTAACCTCTTACGGGAGGTCCCAACTGTCCACTCCCCTCTTGGAGGAGAGCGAGCCCCCGGTGCAGTTTCATTGCTCCGCTAGGGGGCACCAGATGCAAACAACACATTTCTCGGGCCTGCTTGAAGCAGGGGCAGCGTGGGGCAGCCCTAGGAGGAGACACCTAGCTGGGCTAACTTCAGAGGACCGCGGTCATGTGCTCTTGCTTGCTCTGCTCTCTACCTTCTTCTTGTTCCACGACAGCTTTTACAGTCCAGGTATTTGGAACGGATTCCAACTTTGCGGAATCCTGACTGCTCAGTGCTTGAGATCCCTGCAGCTTCTGCCTGGGCTGACATATGGTTTTGTCTCAGGTGCAGCAAAGACGGATCTTTTGAAGGACTGCCAGCCTAGGGAGGAGGCTGCTCTGGTTTTACAGGAGAAACCCTGGAATCAAGATCTAGCAAATGAAGGGTACCTCTTCTTCTTCTGTCTCCTTCTTTGAAAATGCAGGGTCTTTACCACTTTTGTTATCTCATAGAGATGTCATTCAAAGTTGAAACTTCCTTTTTTTTACTCTGCTTAAAAAATTCTTTGGAAGTTCTATAGATTTATATAATGTAGATCCGTCATCTTCGTCCACCGCCTCCCCCCAGTTCCTACTAGTAGCCCTTTGTGTCCCTCCCAGCCTTATGTCCTCTTTTGATTTTTAATTCTTATTTTTATTATTAACCTTCTGACTCCAGACAGTATTGCCCACATGCACATGGATGTGTGAACATAATCAGTGCCTAGGCAACCCTACCAACAGCCACGCCCACAAAGGAAGAGGATTCCCCTACAGCCGCTCTCAACTGCCAATAGCATCTCTGATAAGGGTGGGGCCCCAGGGTCTCTCACCCCACTGTGCTGGAAAGTTGACTGGGTTGATTTTCACAGATAACCACAGCTGTTGTGAGTTGATGCAGGCCACAGCTGTGTCACGTGCAGAAGACAGCATGTCCCGGCTCTCCTCCTCTTCACCGGCTCTTATGCCCTTTCCACCTTCTCTTCTGCAAGTCCCCTGAGCCTTGGATGGTTGACAGCGATGTGACCACCTACAGCTGAGCACTCAGAGTTACTTACACTCGGCACGTTGACCAGTTAGGAATCTCGGCGTTAACCACTACCTGCTGCAAAAAGAAGCATCTCAGGCCAAGAGCGGAGAGCAGCACAAATCTGTGGATACAAACATAAATATTTAGAATGCAGTCTGGCAACATGACCATTTACCAAAACAATAGTATGTTTGTCCCGCCCCAGGACCTATGGTATTCCCAGCCATTAGCTTAAGACCAGGTTTACAGTAATAGGGTGAAATTCCCCTATGAAACAGGCCTAGTGTCCAATCAGAAAGAGGTTGGGGAAATGATGTAATCATATTTTAATTGACTTTGATAAAAAGAAAAATGTTGGCTACCCTATAACCTTCATACCGATGTTGCTAGTAGAGCATCTGAGTCCAGAGCTGGCTAAGATCGTTGATGTCTTTTCTCTTCCAGCATCCCGTATAGCGCCATCCTTCTGGCCCCATGTAAGCTGGCCTGCCAGTAAGCCTGAGGTTGCTTCCCTTCCCTTCTTATCGTAATGCAACTGGAGACTTGGTGCTTGCAAAACCAACCTGGCTTGTAGTGACAAGAATGATCTGTTTTGACAGCTAACCTGACAGGGATGGACGGATCTGTGTAATGTTGGGAGTTTGTCTTAGCGCTGCGGATGCCTTTTTCTGTGTTTGGACAGCTTGCAAACATGCTGTGAGCACTTGGGAAAATTCTCGGCTAATGTCTTCTCTGTAACAAAATCTGACATAGAGAGCTATTTCTTCTTTCCCACAGATTCTAATCAAATTGTCTGACTTACTTTTCGTTGTGGAGACAGTATGTCTCTTACAATCTGATAGTTCCCTTAAGGAAGACAGATGGATGTTTTCAGTGAAAGATATTCATTCTTTCCAGGTGGGTTAGTCCCTCTTCTCCATGCTCTGATGGAACATTTGCCAAAAGCAACTTTAGGAAGGGGACAGTTTTTTTTTTTTCCTTACATCATGGCAAGGCTGGTGCTGTTGAGGGCAGTTCTAGCCGTGGCAGCAGAAGTGTAAGAGGTCAACTTATGTAGTATCTACAGTCAGGAAGCAAAGAGAGATGAATCGAGTGCTGGCGCTCAGCCGCCTTCCTTATCTCCCCCTTTGCACCCAGTCTGGAACCCTCATCTGTGAGATGGTGCCATGCACAGTGGTGGTAGGTTTTCCTTCAGCTAAACCTTTGCAGAAATATAGCCAGAGGCACCCTCAGACGTATGTCTCTCAGTTGAGTCTAAATCCAGCAAGGTTAAAACAAAGTTTAACCACCAGGAGTAGTCTAACAGAAGTCTTGGAAAATGCTGCTTCACTTATGTTTCTGTGTCCGTGACAAAATACTGTGACCAGGGTAACTCATAAAAGAGAGTGTTTAATTGGGCTTATGGTTCCAGATGGTTAGGGTCCACAGGAATGGTTGAGTGAAGGCATGGCAGCAGGAACAGGTGAGAGCTCACATCCTGAACCAGAAACAGGAGGCAGAAAGTGCAGGAGACAAAACCTCAAAGGTTCCCCAGTGATAAATCTCCTTCAATAAGGCTGCACCCAATCCTTCCCAAACAGTTCCACTAACTGGGAATACTAAAGTATTCAAACATACGAGCCGATGGGACTGATTCTCATTCAAGCCACCACAAAAACTAATTTGGGTTAGGATGGACTCAGACTCTACAGTCATTTTGCATCAAAATGGGCACTGGATTCTGACTGGCATGGAAGCCAAGTCGGATCAAACTTTTTCATGGCATTTCAGTTGGAGTTTTTCTCATTGAACACAGGCATTTAAATATGAATGGACTGTGCTTCAGAACGGTGATGACTCACCATCTCAGAAAGTTGCTTAGTTGCAAAGACAGTTGCTGGTAAAGCTGAACAGTTGCAATGTTGGTCAGTTGCAAAACTGGATAGAGGCCGAACTATTTATCTGCAAAGCTAGATAGTTATAAAGCATCTGGTTATCACTGTTCATCATCCATAAGTTTTTAGTATGAACTGAAGGAACCCTAGTGCCTTTCTTCTCCTGGCCTTTTGTGTTGTATCAGCTTGTCAAGAAAGAAGTCTGAGAGAGAGAGCAAATCAGGTGGAGAAATGGTACAGAAACCTCGACTGTTACACGTGTGATGGAGGCGATGCATCCTGGTGACTTGGTGCCTGCGGGTTGCAGAAGGTATGAGAGGCTATGGTGAATAGCTCATTGCATCCATCTGCACACTCAAGGACAGATGTAAGCTTGCGTCCGGAGACAGAGGGCATGCCCAACAGTCCTGCTTCATCAATCTCAACACGACTCTTAGATGGTTGATATTAGAAAATTTTATATGCCTGGCCTAAGTCCACATTCTTTACACGCTCTAAGAACTTTCTACACACACTCTCTTTATTTCAATTCTTGCTATATCAACCAGGGATGTTGGGCACTGACTCACATAAATATTAAGAATTCTTTTTTGGGGGAAATATATACAGGCAAGTAATGCAATGCTATGCCAGAGCTGCTCCAGAGGCAGATGGGTTGTATAGCAGTGCTAGGCTCCCCAGGCCCCCCTTCCTTCTAATAAAGCATGACTTTTAAATTTGTGTTTCTAGGCTCAGGGTGCCCGCATGAACCAGCCTGAAGCACACGTATCCTCGTAGATTGGGGGGGGGCGGGTAATTGAGACACCTGGTATGAAGTCCTTTCAAAGGTGCATCCACGCAAAACCTGGGAGCTATTGAGAGAAGAAGGGGGCGTCAGCTGCAGTTGCTCCATCTAAGCTTTGTGAGGTGGGGTATCAGTGATGAGACCAATTACATCCCCATGAGAACCCCAAGGTCTTGAGAGGTGAAAGGAGTTGTCCAAACACATAGCGACACAGAGAAGTGCAAGTCACAGCTTCAGATCTTTGTCTCCTCACTCTAAAGGAGAGACAAATTTTTTATCCAGTGCATTGCCGTCTCCTTCCTTACTGCAGATGTCACTTGCTTCCCACCCATCCTCTACAGGAGGGCCATGACCTGTCATTCCTAGCCACTAGACTTAAGCTTTTATTTTACTTCTGAACCCTCAGATTTCCAAATGCAATGTCATTATCCAATGGATACTTTATGCTATATATTAATAGAAAAAGGTTGTCATTTGGTATTATGGACAAAAGAGAATTCTATCTCAGTTTTTACCCACTAATTAACATGTTGGGAGTGGATCTGGATCCCACTGGATGCAACTCGTGTGTAGCTGTGGATTTATAGCCCCATTCTGATGATACTTAGAAGTGAGTGGACCTTTAGGGCCAATAGTTAAAACAAAGAGCTAAGCAAACATGCACGTGGTTGTTGGTAGAAATAAAAAAGCCCACGTTCTTGCTACATAGCTCTAGAATAAACCATTAATGATACCTGGAATAATTTATATTTCTTGAGGGCTCTAAATCTCTGGACCCAGTGAGAAATCATTCCACAATCTATTAGTGATGCCTGTTATACTATTAATGGTGTCTACTAGTGATGTCTGCTATGAGCACAGGCGTGGTAGTGTGTGTGCTGTGGGTTTGAGGACCCTGATTGAAGTTCTCCATGCTCTTCTCCGAGCATACCATTTTAAATTTATCTCCTGTTCCTTTTCTGTACTTTCTCCTTTTCCTCCTTTCTACCCAAACTGGGGATATAATTTAAAGATAAAAAGGAAATGACCTGGAACTGTTTCTATGTACATAGGCCCAGTGTAGAAAGCAGTTAAGAACTGAGTTACTCTAGGGTATAATGCAAGGGCCTTCAGCATCTCTGCTTTGGGGTCTGTCAGGGTTCCATGTGTAGCCATAATCCACTTCCTACTCCTCTCTGGGCATGCCCATCTTCCTCACTGTTTGTTTCTTTCTATTGCCTTGATTGATGTCTTGCACATTTTTCAAAATCCTGGATGTCCACTTCCACCACAAACCCTCCCAACCGCCCTCTATCTGGATGCATTATGGGCAACGAACGTAGCGTTGCTGTTTTTCTAAACTCCCATTGTGGCTTTTAGCCTCACTCATTTGAATACACTCATAGAAGTCTCTGGGTAGGTCTGTGCTTAATAATGAGGAAGTGAGACCCACTCAGTCAATTCCAGCCAAGGTGGGAATACATTTAAACATCGATACTTATTTTGTTTCCCAGGTGTTGTGCCTTCCTGTGTGCATCTGTTCTAACCTTCCGGGTCACCTTGGGCTTCTGTATAGTTGGGGTGGTGGTATCATTGACGTCAGAGTTTCTGCAGTCTATTAACTTAGCATATCCAAGAGCTTAGAACAGGACCCAGTACAGAGTGTGAGCTCACTGAGCATGGCTGGCTGCTTTATTGTAGCTATAGTCTTAGCACCAGGAGGGTAGCAGCACTTCTCTTCCTTGACACTCTGCCTCGGGGGAGGCCTGCATCTGCTGTTCACTTAGATGGGTTCAGAAGTGAACCTTCCGACTCTTGGCCTGATTCGGGGCCTATGAAATGAGAATTAGTTACGGCTTTGTTCACAGTCTGAGAACGTTCACTCTTGTCCCACCTGCTTGTGGGAACTTGAATTCAGCCAGCGCATCTCACATTTCCGGCCTTGGCTTGGGGAGGAACCTGGCTTTTAACACTCTTGACAAGGCCTGCTCGTCATGGTTCAGTGACATCATTCTGAGATTGGCTTCTCTGGCAGAGCAAGGGAGGCGACAGTGCCGGAGCAGCTGCAGCCTGGCTTCTCCCAATGCATCCAATGCACGTCTTGGCCTGTTCCCGGGTGGGTTGGAAGCTCAATCTGCAGAAGACTCTTCTACGCTGGAGAAATAGAGAGTGGTCCAGGAACCTGCTCTTGAGAGATGGCGTGTTAGGATGCCGGTCCTTGCATCCAGTCACTATGTGAACTCACAACCTGAACTCGTACAATGAGGCCTCCATCTGAATGGGAATGTGCTCCACAACACATTTCATGTTTATGCTTCTATGGTCCTTGCTTCTCGTTTGGCCTCCTAAATTGCTGAGCAATGTAGACTCCTGTATTTACCACTCTCTCTGGCCTTTGGGAACCAGTCCTTTACTTCTCTCATCATCCATATCAGCTCTCTGAGCTTCAGCTTGTATCCTTCTGGACTCCAAAAATCTCTCTGGACTCCCCAGACCTCAAGGTACTGTTTAGTCTGTTTCCATCATACAGCTTCTAAAACTGGGCTATTATCTTTCCCCGTCTACCTCCCAACTGGGAAGTGATCTTCAGGCCTCTAAGATCGGTGCCATTTTCTCAGTTTGTAACTGAGGGTCTGCTCAAAAAGTTAATGAATGAAAAATCTGAGTTGATGACTGAGTGAATGAGAGAATTATTTCTGTTTACTTCAAGTTTAAAGAGCTTACTCAAGCCTGAGACTGTGAGGAGAGATAGGGAGTGGGTTTCAAATATTGCTCTATGGTAGGTAGCATTTTTTTTTTTTTGAGAGTGAAATTATCTCTGTTTTTGGAACAGTAAAAACAGGACTTTAGTGGTGATGAGAGGGACAAAGGCTATCTGTGTTACTTTGCCCTTCCTCCTTTGGGGATATTGAGATTTTTTGGCAGAGTTTGAAAATTTCTGTCCTTAAAAAAAGATAGTACTGTCTAGGTTCTCTGGGGTTGTGGATGGTAGGCTTGGTTTTTCTTTGCTTTATGTCTAAAAGCCACTTATGAGTGAGTACATATTATATTTGTCTTTCTGGGTCTGGGTTAGCTCACTCAAAATCTTTTTTCTTGATTCATCCATTTGCCTGCAATTTCAAGATGTCATTATTTTTTTCTGCTGAGTAGTACTCCCCCAGAGAACCTATACAACAAAGAGGACCCTAAGGGAGACATACATGGATCTAAATAGAAAGGAGTAAAAGACAAGATCTCCTGAGTAAATTTGGAGCATGGGGTTATAAGAGAGGGTAGAAGGGGAAAGGGGAGGAAGGGAGGGGAACAGAAAAATGTATAGCGCAATAAAAACAATAAAAAAAGAAAGCAGGCTGAGCAGACTGTGGAGAGCAGTAAGCAGCCTTCTTCCATGGGCTCTGCTTCCAGGTTCCTGCCTTGAGTTTCTACCCTGACTTCCCTCTAGGATGGGCTATAAACTGTAAAATTAAATAATTCACCCCCCCACCCAATAAAATAAAATTGCAACTGGAAAGAAAAGATAGTACTATTCTGAAATGAATTGACAGGAAAGACCACGGCACAGCTGGGCCCCTACTCCCTTGCTACCTGTGGCCCGTAGCTTTTGTTACACTTGCTCTTGGGGCTAACCGCCCTGCTGTTTTGCTACCGCAGCTTGCATCACCGGGGTGATCTGACATGGCTCACCCGGGCTCATGCTCACTTTTGTTTTGGAGAGGAGAGAATGGAAGCGTAGAGAGCTAGGTAGCTTGCCTGTGGGTTCTGTGCTGGTGGAGTCAGTCCTCGGGTTGCCTGCTGAGCACAGAGCGCTCGCTCGCACAGAATGGAGCAGCAGACGTCTGATAGCAGGGACATCCGCGGCCCACAGCAGTGGGTTCTGATGCCCATTGTACTAAAACTGCCCCAGGGGTTGTTTATTGGCTGACTCAACCCTCACCACACTGCTAAGTCTAGGGCTGTGGCATCTGTACCATCTTGGCTCTAGGTCCCTCCTCAGTGGGACAACCGAAAGGCTCAAATAGAATAAAAAACCTGGCCCAACTTTTCTCTTTAAAAAAAAAGTAAATATGGATTGATTACTTGGGGACAATGATGGTAATTAGACTTGGCTTCCTCAGCAGGCTAAAATAAATGGAGAGATCTTTTTGGGAACAGAAGATCTCTGTTGGGAGTGTAGTCCCTCTCAAGATGACTGCACCAAAGGACCTATCCCTGGTTCATAAAAATTGCCCATAAGCTTTCCTTTAGAGCTATGATTCTCAATCTTCCTCATGCTGAGACACTTTAATACAGTTTCTCATGTTGTGTGACCCCCCCAACCATACAATTATTTCATTGCTACTTTGTAACTGTAATTTTCTACTGTTATGAATGATAATGTAAATATCTGATGTGCAGGATCTCTGATACGCAACCCCCAAAGGGGTCACGACCCACAGGTTGAGAGCTGCTGCTTAGGAGGGGTGAATCCAGGAGGGGATCTGGCACACGCCCAGGACAAAGGCGTGTGAAAACCCTTTAGATGAATCCAGGAGGGGATCTGGCACACGCCCAGGACAAAGGCGTGTGGAAACCCTTTCGGAAGAATACAACTTGGACACTTTCCCCACCTGCCCCGCTTCTGCCTACGGCCTGAAGGAAATGCAATCCAGTGTCACAGGTTCCCAGTGCACAGTACAGACCCGAGAGTGAGCAGCCTGGTGGGAAGGCTGTTGCATCTCCCAGGGGACAAGTCAGAACCGCGGGAATCCTCTCCAGCGAGCCTCTCTGAGGACGGAGCCCACTGGTTAGGAGTACAACCTCTCTCATGCCCTTCCTTCTGCACAAACCGGAAGACATTCCTTTTATGTGTTAGTCACAGTTCTGGTTGTGGTGGCACACCCCCTGATAGAAGCTCATTAGGAGAAAGATTTATTTGGCTCACAGTTTGGAGGGTACAGTCCATCACAGTTAGGAAGGCATGGAAGAATTCTTGGTTGTAGGACTGTGACACTGGCTCTTCATACTATGGACAACCTGGAAACAGAGTTCAGGCTGGAACCAGAAGTGTGTTTCACTTTCAAAGGCCCTCCCCTGGTGACATGCTTCCCAGAGTCAGACTCTACCTCCTAAAGGGTCCACAGACGTCAAAATGGTGCTACATGTTATAGACTGAGTGTTTAAAACGTAACCTGTGGGGGTTCAGATTCAAACCACAATATTCTGTTTGAACAGCCCTGTGTGTCCCCAGTTTTCACTAGCTCCTAGCCTTAACTCTGAGCTTAGCATTATTAACTATCATCTTATTGGTAGCCCATTTACATAGAGCACGTATTCACAGATGGGATGTATGCTATGGGCTTCACACGTAGTGTGTTTGATCCTTCCCGTGATCCTTGTTGTTGCAGAATATTAGTTTAACTAGGCAGAGACATGCTACATTTGTTTATACTGCAGATTAATACTATAATTGTGAAAGGTGTGCTTCTTTTGTTTATGCTGCATTTATTTATCCATGTAGGGATATGTGTTTAATTATAAAAAGATGTTTTGCATTTATTTCACTTTGCCTGCCTAAGGCACCTGATTGGTCTAATAAAGAGCTGAATGGATACTAGGTAGGCAGGAGAAAGGATAGGCAGGGCTAGCAAGCAGAGATTAAATAGGAGGAGAAATCTAGGCTCAAAAGAAGAGGAAGAATGAGAGACGAAGGAGGAGAGAAAGATGGGCATGCGCAGGGCAAGAAACCAGGCAGCCACTAGCTGCAGACAGCAAGAAAGTAAGAAGAGGTAAAAAGCCCCAAGGCAAAAGGTAGATAAAGAGGAATGGATTAACTTAAAAGAGTTAGCCAGAAATGAGCCTAAACTAGACTGAGCACTCAAAACTAATAATAAATCTTTGTGTCATGCTTTGGGAGAGAAAGCCTGGAACACCTAGCTATTCAAGCCACTGTTCCTAGCATTGTTAGTAAGAGTTGAGCTGGGGCTCCACCCTAAAACCCAGACAGACCCTTTCCTTTCCTGGACTGCATCCTGTTTGTGTTTCTGTGTTGTCTCTTCTCTGTACTGTCACGCACAGAACTTTCTTTAGGATAGTTCTGCTTTTTGGTTTCTTTTTCCTTCTAGAGTCTAGGATCAATGCATTTAATGCCTCTGGCATGGTTTATTATCATATAGACCTAGCTCTTATCATACAGTAGGTGCTTGGTAAATGTTGATTAAATAGATTGTTAAAATTAGGATTCCGGTATGCAAGTCTTAAAAACCTATCAAAGGTTCTCCAACCCTAGCTCTGCCTGGTTCCCCAGGTTGTGTTCTGTCATCCTCCTCCCAGAAACTGTTCCGCCTTCATTAACTTTTAATATGTCTTTTAGGCCTGTGGGATTTTCCTCCACACAAATATCTCTCCTTTCTTTTGTTCTATAAGTCACTCCTTTCATTTCAAGACCTACCTATGTGGCTTCTCTTACCTCCCTTCTACCCAAAGACATCTACTTTAGAGTCTATGGCGCCAGTCTGTCTTGTCCTGTGAGATCTGTTTCTTGCCAGTCTTTAGGAGATGGGATATTACTAATTAGCAAATGACTACTTTACAAATGGGAAGGAACCTTTTGATCAGGTTTAGTTTAGACCGGCATGCTAAACCTTGTGAGCAAACTTAGGAAGTGTCCTTGAGAGGAGAAGACCTATTTCTTCTTACTTTTCTTTTTCTCCATGTCAAAGGTACAGATCGGAGCTTTCACAAGGCATCCAATGCCCTGAGATTCAGCGGTATGTTAAGTGGTGGGGATGGGAGTCACTAGAAGAAGCCTGGGTCTTAGACAAGTTCACATTGCGCCTTCACCATCCCCAGGCTGTGAATTTGTTAACTTCTTCTATGTTCAAGAGTCATACACATATTGATTTCTTGGCTTCTTCTCTTTTATAGGGAGCCACTCTCCATCCTGTCTGACAGTCTGGCTCAAGGGAAGCTCCACACGTGTTGAGAAGTCTTACAAAACAGTACGGTAATGGCGAGATGGCCCACAGGGTAAAGGCGCTTCCTGATAACTTGAGCTCAATTGCTGAAGCTCATGTGAAGGTGGATGGAGAGAACCAATTCTACAAAGTTATCCTCTGTTCTTCATGCCTGTCCCCACTCTGCCCACATTAATTCTAATAATAAATGCAATTTTCAAAATTAAAAAATAAAAGAAATTGGGTGATGATTCTAGGACTGTTTGGGGCAAAGTCATCAAGATTTAAAAGATACTTAATCAATAAAAAACTACTACTATCAATTTGAAAAACTGATAGACATAAATGCTTCTTGCTCTAGACTCTGGATTCAGTTGATTTGAACTGTCTGTATATTCATGGAAAAGTTATATCACCTTTCTGGATCTCATTTTCTCCCTGGAGATGACTGCTGAGCAGATGAGGCTAGACCATAACTCTTGAGAGGTTATCTGATGCCACTGATTTAGCTTCCAAGACAAGAATGCCTAAAGAGAGAGAAATGGACAGAAGCAAAAATGATTTGGGTGGAGAAGCTTCTCAGACCGTTTCCCCTGTGCTTTTCAGTTCCATGGTCCTTGTCATCGCCTACATTTTTCTGTCTTAGTATTCTTTCAGTCTTGTTGGCACACATGAAAGGAAGCTGGGGGATTTTAGTTGGAGAAGATCTAGGTCTGACCCTGCTATTTAATCTGTAGGTGCCTCTGTGATCTTAAAGTCTGATCTTACTCTCATGGTCAGCTTTGGATTTCATCTCTGTCAAGTCCAATAAAAAGTCCCAATCCTAAAAATCGTCTTTCTCTAATAAGCTCCTGACAAAGGCTATGCTGTCAGGGGCCACCAGACTGTTTACAAGTGTCTCTTCCTATACAGACCCACCACTCAAGGCCTTTTCTTTTCTTTCTTTTTTTTCTTTTCTTTTTCACTGGAGACAGGGTCTCATTCTGTAGCCTTGGCTGGTTTTAAACTTACAGCGGGTCAACAAGCCTCTGCCTTTTGACTGCTGGGATTAAAGACATGTGTCACTATGTCCAGGCTAAGATCTGTGCTTTTTAAAGGTCTTTTGACTTTTACTTAATCCAACTTGACTCCTCTCCTCTCTCTCTCTCTCTCTCTCTCTCTCTCTCTCTCTCTCTAAATTGTGAATGGTTGAAGGTACAATGGGAAGACAGACAACAGAAGAAAAGAATAATATTCCCCTTGATTCAGATCCTCACTTGAAATTCTTGGGTCATGCACTCTAGATTTCCCTGCACTTGAAATGGTTCCCTCCTTGTCCAGGGATCTACAGAATAACACACCCGATTCCTACTTCTTAATTTTCATCATCTCCACAGAAACATATCGATAAGTCAAATCTACTCTCCTTCCTTCCGAAGTGAGTAATCTTACAAATTGTTTTCAACATAGTCCTCCAGGCCATCTTTACTGGTAAATCAGTGTTGCTCCCCAACCACACTTGATTTCTTCGGTGTCCACTAGTGGTGCAAGTTTTCCTCTGGCCAGGATGTATGTCTCATGCTATGCTGAGTAGTGGTGTCCGCCTATGGAGTATGATAGCCAATAAAAAGGGAAATGAACCCTCAAAGAAATTCTTAGACAACACTCCTAATTGTAACATTATATACTTTATAATTTAAGTTTTTAAGGATGTTTTTCCCCAATGGAGGGAAAGAACCCCTGGGAGTGGTGTTAGGTGAGTGAGTTCTGAAGGTGTGAACTTCCTTGTGAATAGGAATTATTAAGAAATCTAACATGCTGGAGATGGAAGGAGTCCCAGATCCAGAGTCAGCCTTAGGTTGAAAGTCCAGCATCTACTGCCATCCTTGGGAAAATGCTATAGATGTTTCTAACTTTGCTTGGAAATGAGTGAAAATGAGGACGTGCTTAGCACCCAGACCATGACTGTGTTTCAGTAGGGGTGTAGCTTTGGTGGGCAAGTAGTCAACCATCGTGCCTCATGTCCAACTCAGGAACATAGCTTTGAGACAGGAATCAGCCCCAAAGCCTGCTCTTCTCTTGTAGACTAGCATACCTTGGGAAATCCCTTGAATGCCAAATGTTGATGTATTCCTTTATTAAATGGTGTTTATAATAATTTCTACCATAGAGGGGGATTATATTAGAAGAGAAACATGGATGAATGTCTCATAATAATTATATACAATTAGTGTAATCACTATGAATGATAGTAATGACTTTCTTTCACATCTTACCCTATGACTGTTCATACCAGCATACTAAAAATACCTATCCCTCCAAGTCCTCAAGCCTCAGTTTCTCTTAGTAGGCATCAATCACCTTTTCCTGATCCCCTTTCCTCCTTACTTTTGGGTCATTGTGGCTAGCAATATTTCTAGTTGAGTTCTGATTTCTGCCTGTTAGCAGAGGCATGAGTGTACACACCTACTCCCTTCCTGCAGTATAAACCACACATAGATGAGTGATAACTCCTGTTGTAAACGGTGCTGCATACAACCTACACAGTGATATGTAGTGGCCTTGGCATTGATCTGCTCCCTGCAGACCTGTAGACTTCCTTTCTCAAGAGTATTGTTACAGCAAACGTTCAACTTTGCTCTCAAGTCTTTGCAGTGTCTTGGGCTGTATTACAATTTCCTCACTTGAGTCATTGTTGGAGCCGCGGGGCGGGGGTGGGAGGCTTACGACTAAACCGACTAAACGGGCGTGCAGAGAAAAGAACTGTAAACAAGATTGAAATGTAGGTGACTGAAATCTAGACGTGAGCAGGGAAACCCAGGTGTTTGCCTTGCTGAAAGGGCCTGAAGCTTATCTCAAGTTGGGAGGGGCCCATAGCAATGCAAGAACAAGAGAGATGAACAGTTTCAAGTAGGTAGTGTGCACCAGGAGGACTCGCCTTCAGCCCCAGATAATGCTGGTTTGGGACTCCAGGCCAAGTTTCAGTAGATCATGTACTTGCTAAGTGCAAGGGACAAGAATTCAGCTTAGCTCTTACAAGAACTGAACTGTGTCCCTAAAAATTGATGTTGTACCCGTACTTTCTATGTGGCTATATTTGGAAATAGGGCTTTTTAAGGAGGTAAATAAGGTCAAATAAGCTCTAAAAGGCAGGATTCTGACCCATAGCGTAGATGGGCTTGGAAGGAAAGAAGAATGAGCTCTCCCCAGCCATGTGGGGACACAGTGGAAAGGCAGCCGCTGGACTGTCTTTCTGATCTTGCTCTTCAACCTTCAGAACTGAACACAATAAACTGATTATTTAAGATACCCAGAATATTGTTATTACAGATTACACAGCTGAGATAAATTTTTCATGATAGATAAAAGGGCCAAGTAATAATTTATCTTTAAAGGTTTGTCTTCTAACGTTAGAGAAGAGCAGTATAGGCATGCAGGGCCGGGCGGTGGCTCTGTGGCATTATTAAGAGGCTAGCCTCCTTCTGTGAGTCTTCGATCTCAAGATTACCTCTGGTCCAAGGTGGCTGTTAGAGCTTCGGGTATTACTGAAGCATTTTAGGTAGCAGGACAAAGGATGGGAGGAATGGCAAAGGGATAGTCTTCCTGATTACATGAGATGCTTTAAACAAACTCCCCGGAAGGCCACACTCAACCGTCCTTGGCTAAAACTAGCCTCACCATTATGCCCAATTGAAACAGAGGTGAGGAAACTTGGGGTTTCACCTGTATGCTTTTCTGTTTCTAGTGAACTTGGACTATGGTTTCTAAGGAGGCAGAAGAGAATGCACGCTATAGACTCATTGCAGTTTCTGGCACCGTCTGCATATCTCTGTAGGGTTATTTTTGTTGGAATTACTCTTGAAGACACTGACAAGAACGCTTGGTTGTGCTGGGAGTATAGTTACTACTCAATAAACATCCACCGTCTTATTGAATTGTAATATCTGTTAAGCCATTCCAGGGATTGAAAAGGCAGGGGAAAATGTGAGCTCTCTTTTTGGTGACTTGGCTGTCAGGCCAGAGCAAACATTTGCCTTAGTGTCAACCTGGTTTGTAGACATTCACCTGGTCACAAACTCATCAGGGGTTAGAGGTCAATCCTTTCTTTGTTGGCATGTTGAATGGCAGCTTTTCTTTAATTCATTGTACAAGGTGACTGTTGGTGCCGTAGGAGAGACGGTCTGACCTCATGAAATCACACTTAATGCAGAAATGTATTAAGCTGAATTAATGAGGCAATGGCTCCCCCCTGCACTTTATTCCACAGTGTTACTTGCCAGTAATTGCTCAAGAAAACTTGGCCTTTGCACAACATACCAGTGCTTATTAAATTTTGCAATTTTTTAGGGTCACTCAGTAAATGGAAATGTCAGACCATATGTTGGTTAGATCATTAGAAGTTTGACTTCGTTGATTTGTGCTTTGAAGTGTCAATCACTACAGTCAGAAAAAGATTACTGAACATATTCGGTGTCATAATTTTCTTTTGGTAGGGTACCTACAAAGAGCCATTGTTTGGATTTTGCTCACCATTTGGTGAAGCAGGTAGGAATGGAAGGGCAGAATTAAGAAAGGCGCGAGAAGGGATGGTAGAAAACCTGTGGAAATAAGACAGAGTGGCCCCAGCTGGGGCTCAGTGGAGAGGTGTTCACAAAAGGATGGCAAGGCTTCGGCTGCATGGAGATGACTGACGAGTCATCAAGGAAGGAGAAGCGTGAGGAAAGGGCCGGAGAGAAGGAGGTCAGGGCATCATCTGGAACTTCTGGGAAAAGCTGTGCTCTGCAGACGTGAACACATACACTGGGGAAAAGGGCCCAATAAGCAAATAAGCCTGGGAAAATTTCAGAGACTAACTAAATATTAGCCAATAGAGGGCTCTGAGAAGGCCCTTTCTCTAAAGGCAAACTGACATTTATTTAATTTTGTTAAACAAGCAAACAAATTTATATGAGTAGGAAGGACCTTTCTTACCTGCATCTACTATTTCCTAAAAGCTTTCCTGCAATATTAGTTTTGAAAATATTGATATCCCTGGCACAAAGATTTAGGCTCTTTGTAAATGCTACATAATAATGATAATTACACTGAATAGAATACAATAACAAAATTTAATTTTGGCTGGAACGCAAGAAACACAAATGTAGTTTTGAGAAATAATTTTGGAAAAGTCGATTGAGAGCCATCTGTGAAAAGCCTTGAGTGTCCTATGCGTGACCCAGGGCTCTCCAGACAAATGGGACAAATGGTGTTTACACATGTATAGACTGTGAAATTGGATTCTATGGCCAGATGCTGAGAAGTCCCTGGATTCAGTGTTTGCAAGCTGCAGGCTCAAGACAACAGGTGATGTAGTTCAAAGGCCCAAGAGCCAAACAGTCAGTGGTGTAGATTCTAAACAGCTTAAGAAAGTGAGGATTTCTTTGGGGGATGCTGTCGTCATGACAGGGAAGGAAGGACAGCAGCTGGTCATCCTGTCCAGTCGGGAAATAGAGAGAGATGAGTATTGGGGCCCTCTGCTTTCTGATTTTGATTCTGAGACCCCAGCCCATCGCATGGTACCACTCAGATTTAGAGTGTGTCTTTGCCGCCCAGTTAAATCTCTCTGGAAATACCCTCAAAAACACAGTTAGGGGTGCATCCTCTAGGTGATTCTAGATCTCCTCAAGTTGATAATGGAGATTACATATCATAGCATCAGGAGAACTGGGCAAAGACATGCGGCTCTTCTTACATGGTTGGTGCTGTTCTTCTGTTCAGAGCCCGAATGGAAGAGAAGGCAGAGGATGGCTGGGGCCACTTGAATGCTGGCTGTGCTCTCAGTTTCCAGACCTTCACACACTGTTATGGTTTGAATGTGAACTCTTCCCGCAGACTCGTATCTTACATTCCTGGTCCTTAAGAAGGTGCTAGAAACTTGAGTGGTTTTGGGTCTTGGTTTGCAAACACAGGTATTTTATCACAGCAATGTGAAAAGTAACTAATACAGGCATTGATGTTCTCCAGAAAATACTCCACAGACACAACCAGGAGCTACATCTAATTAGGGAGGTGGATAACTCATGGTTCGATCAACCTGACACATACAATTAAACACCAAGCATTGTTGAAGTGTTTGAATGACATTTGGTAGGCAGACGACGTAATGTCTATTACTGTCACCCTCAAGTTTGACCTGCATAGTTATTCTTGTAATAGCTCAAGAAGATGAATACCTGGTTGGACTTCCTGGGATGGAGATCAGTAGGTTTGCCATCAGTGGGGTCTGAACTCCCTAAGAACAGCTTAGGTTGTCGTCGTGAGCCCAGGTGAAAGTTTGATTATTTAAATTGAACAAATATGATCAAGACAGAAGTTAAAGAAAGTAATTACAGTCACAGTTTTGATGACTGTGTGATATACATACGGACTAAAATGGAAATGCTGGGACCAAATGGAGCCATCTGTATGGGGACATTACAAGTTTCAAGAGCTCAGTGGGCTCAAATTAAGATATTTGGGATTACTAGGTATATATAGGTTTATAAGTCAGGATAATTTGGGTTTTTTTTTTTTTTTTGAGACAGAGTTTCTCTGTGTAGCCTTCGTTGTCCTGGAACTAGCTCTGTAGACCAGGCTGACCTCGAACTCAGAACTCGCAGAGATCTGCCTGCCTCTCTCTCCTGAGTTCTGGGATTTAAGGTATGTGCCAACAGTGCCCAGCTTAATTAGTGGTTTTAAACGCACTTATACACATAATGTTACTTCTGAAATGTTACTTCTCTTCTTCCCTTCTCTTTGGTGTGGGTGTGCATGCACTTGTGAGCATGTGTGTGGATGCCAAAGTATAACCCTGGGTGTTGTTTATAGGAGCCTGTCAATCTTTATGTGAGATAGGTTGTTTTGTTGGCTGGAAGCTCTAAGTAGGCTAGGCTGGTTAACTAGCAAGCCTAGAGGTCTTCCTTCCACTGCCTCTCCACCATATCTAATCTATATCTGTATATATAATCTATGTCTATAAAATATGCATGTACATACATATATACACATATGCACACACATACAAGTGAATATATAAAATATAAAGATATATACATAAAGTATATATCACATACATACATATATATGCATACACACACATATATACACATATACATATATATGTAGCAACAATTAATGGAAAGAGGCTATGAACTTGAAAGAGAACAGGGAGGGTTATATGGGAGGGTTTGGAGGGAGGAAAGTGAAGGGGGAAATTATGCATTTATAATTTGAAAAATAAAATAAATAATGGAAAATTAAGAAAGTACATATTACTTTGTCTCTCACTTTTTATGTGAGTTCTGATGATTAACACAGGTCTTCCTGATTATGAATAAGCTTTACCAGCTGAGCTAGGGCCCAGTCTGGTATTTCTTGATTTCAGTTTGTCATAGTTTCTTTCTTTCTTTTTTTGGATAAACATAAATTCTTTTAAATGATATTTTTGGACTTCTTTTTCTTATTAAGTTCTTTCCACCCACACATAATGACTAAATATTGGGAAAGGGTTCCAAGTCCATATCTTGGTTTTCATTGTATTGTTCAATCAGAAAGAAAATTAAAAACTGATTATCAAGGTTTTTAATCATTCATGTCCTAAAAAAAATTGAAAAATTGTATATTCCATTACATATTTCTTCAGTTGACATGATTTTTATGTCTTATGAATATTTTGAAAAATACACCTTAAATATTTCTTAAATTGACATAATTTGTATTCATAAATTTAGACAGTCTCAAAGAATAAAACCTTTAGTATATCATAAATATTGACCATTTTAATATAAAATAATACATTACTTTTTAAATGAGTCTGGTGGAACATAGATAGTAGAGACATTAGACATTTACTATCATTTCATTAAAATTGTATCAATAAACTTTTATTTATTTGTAGAAAATTCTCTTCTCAGTTTTTAATTAGTTCTTTGAGAATTACATACAATGATTTTGGTCATATTCATGTTCAGTCTCCATTTCACCTCCTTCCCTACCTGCCCAGCCTTGTATCTTCTCTCTCTCCCTTTTTTAAAAATTTATCAAGTTAAGTTTGTGTTGACCTTATATTCTGGGATGAGTAGCCTTCCACAGGCGTGTGGTCAACCTATGGGGAGATATATACTGTTTTTTACATCATCTGTTTTGTTAGTGAGGCTTTCTACGGAGGTTTATAATGTTTCATTTTTAGCAATATTTTAGTTTGCATTTTCTTTCTTTTATATATTTTTATTTTTTCTGTTATTGAAAATAATTTTTTCTTACATAATATATTTTTATTATGCTTCCTCTCCTTCTACTCCCAGTTCCTCCCTATCTTTCCTTCCATCTGAATCCACCCCCTTCCTGTTTCTCATTATAAAAACAAACAGGCTTCTAAGGGATAATAATAAAATAAAATAGAATAAGATAGAACAAAACCACATTAGAGTAGGGAAAAGCAAACAGACAGAAGCAAAAGAGTCCAAGAAAAGTCACAAAAAAGCAGATATAGATGCAGAGATCCACTCATTTGCACAATCAGGAGTCCCATATAAAACATTATACACAAAGGACCTGCAGGGTAAAAAGGGAGAAAAATAGATACATAAAATAAAAAAAGATTTTAAAAAGTCCCAGCATTGTATTTTGAGACAAGGAACCTCTAAGATGCCACCGAGTTCATTTTTGTTGGTCATCTACTGGTGGACCTGCAGTCTACTCTTAAGAGTAGTTTGTTTTCACAGTGGGAAACTCTTAACTGGAGTCAGGAGAAAACTAAATTTTCATTTGCAAGTGGCTATCAATTGGGAATAGATTCTGGGTTAGGGATGGGGTCATACGCTCACTTCTCTTTTCAGAGATCCATGCAGGTCCTGCGCATACCGCCTCCATCTCTGTGAAGTCGTATGTGTGTCCATTCTGTTGATTTAGGGGCCTTGTTTCCCTAATGTCCTCCATTTCCTCTGGCTCTCATGCTTTCTTCCTCCTCTTCTGCAGGGTTCCCTGAACCGTGAGGGGAAGGACTGATGGAGACCACCTGTTGAGGGTTTCATGTTCTAAGGTCTCTCACTCTCTGTATATTGTCTCACTCTGGGTTTCTGTATTTGTCCATCTGCTGCAGGAGGAAATTTCTCTGATGACAGCTGAGCAAGGCATTGATCTATGAGTATAGCAGAACATCATTAGGAGTCATTTTATGGTTACGTTCTTTTAGTAGAACAGTAGTATTTAGTCTTACTGTAGGTCCCTGGTCTATCTAGTCTCAGGTTCTTAGAGACAAAAACAGTTCCAGGTACGGGTTCTATCTCCTAGAGTTGGTCTTAAGTCAATCAGATGTTGTTTGGTTACTTCCACAAGCTTTGTGCCATCATTACACTAGCACATTTTGCAGGTAGGATGCCAATGTAGATCAAAGGGTAGCTGTGTTGGTGTTGGTGTTTATGTTTCTCCTTTCATAGCATACAGAGTAGCTTCCTGTACCAAAGGTGCGAGCATTTAGAGGTGAAGGCTCTATGTAGGCACCATCTTCTTGAGGAAATGCCATTCTGATTTCCAGAGTGACTGTATAAGTTTGCAGCAATGGGTGCATAGTCCCCCTACTCCACATCCTTACCAGCATGAGCTTTCATTTGTTTTATTGATCTTAGTCTTCCTAATGGGTGTATGATGAAATCTCAAGGCAGTGGTACTTTCTACTTCCCTGATGACTAAGGATGTTGAACATTTCTTAAGTGTTTCTTAGCCATTCGAGTTTCTTCTTTGAGAATCTTTGGTTAGACCTCTACCCCATTTTTACTTGGGTTGTTTGTTTTCTTGATATCTTGTTTTTTTTGTGTTCTTTATATATTTTGGATACTAACCCTCTCTTAGATGTGTAGTTCATAAAAACCTTTTCCCATTCGGAGGCTGCCACTTTTTCTGAATTATGATGTCCGTTGACATACAGAAGCTTCTCAGTTTCATGAGGTCTCATTTGTAATTGTTGATCTTAGTTTCTGTGCTAACTGTGTTCTGTTCAGAAAGTGTTTTCCTGTTCCAAGGAGTTCAAGGCTATTCCCCACTTTATATTCTATGAGGCTCAGTGTATCTGGTTTTCTGTTGAGATCTTTGATCCACTGGAGATGGATTTTGGGCAGGGTGGATCTTACTGGATTCTTCTTCATGCAGACATCCAGTTTGATCAGCATCATTTGTTGAAGATGCTGTCTTTTTTCCTATGTGTATTTCTTGATTCTTTATTAAAATATCAGGTGTCCATAGGTGTGTGGATTTGTGTCTGGATCCTCAGTTAGATTCCATTGATCAATGTGTCTGTTTTTGTATCAATACCATCCTGTTCCTGTTTTTATTACTATAGCTCTGTAGTATAATTTGATTGTGGGGATGGTACTATCTCTAGCAGTTCTTTCATTATTCAGGACTTTTTGGCCTGTTTTTTTCTTTGTTTCCATATGAAGCTTATTGTCCTTTCAAGATCTGTGAAGAATTATGTTGGATTTTGATGAGGATAGCATTGAGTCAGTATATTGTTTTGGGGATGCTGAGCATTTTCGTTCTATTTATTCTACTTATATTTTGTATTCTTCTTGTATGCATCTTGTTTTTTATGTTAGAGAAATTTTCTTCATGGTTGTTTTTGAAAATATTTTCTGTGTCTTTGAACCGTGTTTCTTCTCCTTCCTCTATTATTATTCTTAGATTTGGTCTTTTCATAGGGTCCCAGATTTCCTGGATGCTTTCTGCCAGGAGTATTTTTGGATATAGTATTTTCTTTGACAGATGTGTCAGTTTCTTCTATTGTATCTTCAATGCCTGAGATTTTTTCTTCCATCCCTTGTACCCTGTTTGTGAAACTTGTCTCTGTGGTTTCTGTTCAAGTTTCTAAGTTTTTCATTTTTATATTTCTCTCAGTTTTGGGTTTTTAAAAAATTGATTCTATTTACACTTTCAGTTTTTGAATGACTTTATCTGCTCTTTCTACTGTATATTTGTGTTTTCATAGATTTCTTTAAGGGACTTCTTTCATATCTATAAAGATTTTTTTTTGGTCTTTGTCTGTGTTTCAGCTATGTCACAAGTCTCAGGACTTACTGTGGTATTGCTGGGCTCTAGTGGAGGCATATTATCCTTGCTGTTATTGACTGTGATTTTATCCTTGAGTCTAGGCATCTGTGTTTGGGGAGCTACTAATTCTAGTTACTGATTTCTGGTCTTGTTTTGGTTAGGTAGACACTTTGCTCTTTGGTTTCTGTTGTCCTTTCTGGTTTTTAGGAGGGTGTGGTGCCTGTGTGTTGCTTGATACATAATTCTTCTGGGATCCTGATCCTGCTAGGTATGGCTGCTGGTAGTTGCAGGTAAAATGTATTTCTAGGTATAGGAAGCTGACCCAATTGGAGATGAGTGTGAGGAGGTTGAGGGGGTCCACAGGCGGGAGAGAAACAGGGTGTTACACCAGGAACTGATTACTCCACTGGGAATTGTTACAGAGAGTGAGCAGAGGCCCCAACATCTACTGCAGAGGTGGAGATGAGATGGGGATTGGATTTGGAGAAAAGGAGGGCCGGCGAAGACCCGAAGCTCACCTACCCGCTTTGCTGTGCTTGCTTCTTCTCTGGCTGCTTGGCCAGTGAGTACCGAGGGAATGCCTGCGGGAGTTGGAGACTGGGGAAACAGGGTGAGTGGGGAGAAAGGTTGGAGGGGAAGATCTGTGTGATTCACTGGAGATGGGGGTGGGGGTTAGGAGGCTGTAGTACATGGTCTGCTACAGAGCTCAGAGTGAGACTGGGGGATTGGATGTGGAGGGAGAGCTGAAGATCTGCAGTTAACCTGGCTGCTTCCCTGCCTCGAGTGCTTGGGTTTTACTTTTATTCATTTTTTTAATAAATTAAAAAATGTGTGTGAGTGTTGGGGGCATGTGTGTTTGTGTACCATGTGTTCATGGTTCCCACAGATTATCAGAAGAGGGTAGCAGATCACGTGGAGCTAGAGTTCCAGATGATTGTGAGTCACTGTGTGTGACTGGAAACCAAACCCAGGTCCTCTGAAAGCACAGCAATGGTCTTAACCACTGAGTCATCTCTTCAGTCCATGGATTTTCTTAACAATATATAGCCACAAACCCAGCCTTATAGAAACTACTAGAAGGTAAACCACAACTAAAGGAAGCAAACAACACCCATAATAACACAGACATATAACAACCCTACACCAGCTCAACTCAAAGAAGGGAGACACACAAACCCTACCACCAAAAAAGAAAATAACTGGAATTAACAACCACTGGTCATTAATAACGCTTAATATCAATGGACTCAACTCACCTATAAAAAGGCACAGGTTAAGAGAATGGATACAAAACCAGGATCCAACATTCTGCTGTTTACAAGAAACACACCTCAACCACAAAGACAGATATTATCTCAGAGTAAAGGGTTGGGAAAAGGTTTTTCAATCAAACGGCCCTAAGAAACAAGCAGGTGTGGCTATACTAATATCTAACAAAATCGACTTCAAACTAAAATCAATCAGAAGAGATGGAGATGGACACTTCATACTCATAACAGGAAAGATTCATCAAGATGAAGTCTCAATCCTGAATATCTATGCCCCTAA